>VZRH01004876.1:0-16166 GCA_013397555.1 Urocynchramus pylzowi
CTCTGTCCCAGCCTGTGGCACTGGTTGGGTTCATTCTGATCTGAGGACAAGGACCTGGCACTTGGCCTTGTTGAACCTTAAACCATGAGCCTT
The DNA here is from genome assembly GCA_013397555.1 of Urocynchramus pylzowi. Lineage (NCBI taxonomy): Eukaryota > Metazoa > Chordata > Aves > Passeriformes > Fringillidae > Urocynchramus > Urocynchramus pylzowi. Next base: position 94 of record VZRH01004876.1, read on the forward strand.
GGCCTGTTGATCCATCCTGTCCAGATCCCTTTGCAGAGCCTTCCTGTCCTCCAGCAGATCAGAATTCCCACCCATTTTGGTGTCACCTGTAAACTGATTGAGGTGCACTTGTCAAATCATTGATAAAGTGATCAGTAGTGAGCCCTCGGGAACCCCACCCATGACCGGCCACCAGCTGAATATAGATAGCTCCACTCACCACCACCCTCTGGGCTCAGCCATCTAGGCAGTTTTTATCCTGTGAAGAGTGCAGCTGTCCAAGCCATGGGCTGCCAGCTTCTGCAGAATTCTCTGGGAAACTATGTCAAAGAACGGCTTTATTGAAGTTCAAGCAGAAGACATCCACAACCTTTTCTTCCACTAAGCAGGCCTCCTGGTCATAGAAGGAGGTCAGGTTGGCCAAGCAGGACCTGTCTTTCCCAAACCTGTGTTGGCTGGGCCTGATCCCCTGGTTGTCCTGCATGTGCCGTGTGATGGCACTCACGACCTTCCTTGGTACCACAGCAAGTCTGACATGCCTGTAGTTCTCTGGAATCTCCTTCCAATAGTTTTTGCAAATGAACGTCGCATTTGCCAGTCTCCATTTGCCTGAGACCTCTCTGGTAATCCATTGCTGCTGGTAAATGATGGAAAGTGGCTCAATGAACTGCCAGCTCCCTCTGTACTCTTGTGTGAATCCCATCTGGTCCTAACAGACTTGTGGAGGGCAGTGTGTCATACCTTAGCTGCTAGTTACCCTACGAAACAAAAAAGTTGGTTCTGCTTCTTAAACCATTTCCTTTCTAATTAGTGTTTAGGTAGCCAGAATATCTTTATTCTTGGTCTAATCATAGGAGCGATAGCTCAGCAAATGCATAATCCACTGTTTTTACTAATTGAGAACTTGAAGGCCCATAATGGTTGTGTATAATAGGCATCAGGTTTCTTTCAGTCTGAATTGATTATGCAATGTTTGATTGATACTAGAGAATATTTGTGTCAAAGGCTACCAGCCACCAACAAGTTATCGTTCAAGTTATCACAGTCCAAGTGAAGATAAGTACTTTATTATTCAGAATGAGGTGATTATAAGCCTGCTTGCTGTAAATGAGTGGTTCAAAATGTCTTATTAAAACAAAAAATCCCATAAATTAGAAATCAGCCAGATAAACAAGTGATTTTAAGGAAGGCATATTAGGCTTCTGAGATATTTAAAAGGAAACAGTGCCAGTGTACATTGGTCATAAAAGTGAGATTGACTTTTCTGACCCTGATCCTATTTAAGGCAAAATGCAATTTGCTGTAATGTGACTGTATAACTTAACTCTATGTGTGAGCTAAGAAAAGCCTACATCTTTTCATTAGGTTTTCTGTGACTGAGTGCCCTGAGATGGATATTGGAGATAGCTTTGTTCACGTGTTCAGGAAATAAATACTCCAAGATTTTGATTTAATGTTAGAAAGATCTTAGGAACCATCTAGAGATTCAGGATTATGAAATAATGAGGCAAATTGTACTCAGCAGCTGAATCACACTGGGAAGAAGCTGTTTTGCTCTAAATATTAGAACTGCTTAGTAAATTTATAAATTTTTCTTGGTATTATGTGACATAGTCTTCAGGCATATAATGTAACAGCTGAATGTATGTTTACTGGGATATGTGTTCTTAACAATATATTGCTGACTGTTCTAATATTTCTGAAAGCAGACAACATGTGAGTGGGAGGGAAATGATGGTGGTCTTGATCCTGTGCTCTGAAGTATGATTTCTTACGGGTGCAGAAGATTGCATGATTTCCTCCTGCTATGGGTAATGCTGTTAAATGACCAGTTTAGGGATTTTGTTGTTGAAAAGTTGTTAACTAGATAATGATTCTACTCTTCTTTGTTTTTACCATTTGTAAGACTTCTGAGGCTACTTGGCTCATTCATAAATATGAATTACAGGTTGCTGAATGAGTAGAGTAGAAAGAAATACCTCATGTTTATAGACCAAAGACCTTTTAATCTTTGAGTGAACCTGAACAGTTGGCTTTGTAAATAAATTTTCTTCCTGATTTGTATTTAATGTCTAGTAATTTACTGTTGCTGTTCACAACAGCCTGAGAAGCTAGGGTTGAGTGCATGTGTGTAAGTGAGCTTGTCTGAATTTAAAGAGCAGCTTGCAGTCTTTCTGAATTCATGGCAGAGAATTAGCTATTTGAGATATGGGTGTCGTGACCTGTCCGTTAGACTAAGTAAACTTGAGAACTCATATAATCTCTCAGACTTCTTCTGCCACATACAGCTCTGATATTTAGTTAGGAACAATAAAAATTCAACAGCCTGTTATTTCTGTAAGTATAATGAACAGGTGAATTTTAAAGAACATTTGAATTTTAAGATATGTGTGAAACTTTGCAGAAAAAAAATTTGGGGAAAAGCATGTAAGTTGCTTTCTGCATTACTTAGTCAGTAGCGTATCTTAGGAATTATATATCTGTAGCATATATATATATATCTTAGGATATAATATCTGTAGCATGCAGGTATTGCAAATGCCGGAGGGGTGAAGTACAGAGTCTCTTCATTCAAACTTAATTTAAACTAAACAGAACTACTGAATTGCAGCACTTCTGGATATTTACTTGTGGATGGAATTCACTTTTACATTTTGTAACGTAAAATTATTTTTGTATTTAGGATGATGAATCCTTCAGCTTGCATAATAGCAACAGTCCTCATCGTGAGAGAGATATAAACCGAAACTTTGAAAATGAGATTCCGCAGGAGAATGGAAATGCTTCAATTACACCTCAGCAGATCATTCAGTCTTCAGCTTTTCCTCAGGCAAATGTTCTTTCAAGCTCGCTTGAGGCAGAGCATAGGTATGTACTGTATACAATATAAAGAGTCTTCCTTCATGCTAACTGAGCATGTTCATAAATTCTTACTAGTTCGGAAGTCAGAATCTGAAAACTGAGAACACATAGAATGTTTCTTGAGTAATGTAAAATTTATCTTTTAGACATGTACTAATTTAACATGAGGTATACTTTGTTTCTTAGACCTGTGTACTGACTTACATCCAATTTTTAGTAAAGAAAGTTTATTTCTTAATAAAGAATATAGCAAACTACATGGTGACTTCATCCCTCTGGTTTTACTCTTGGTGTCTGGGAAGAACAATTCATGCAATTACAATTCATGTAATTGCTGTTTGTATTAATAATATTTCAAATGCTGCCTCTTATATAAAAGTGCAGTGAGCTTTTTGTCATTATTAAAGTAGCTAATTATTTTTGTAGCTGACTTGTTGACACTTTTAGTGATATCACAAGACAGTCCACTGGAAGGTGAGAAAGTAATTTCAGGAAAAGGATTGAAACAATTCTATTATCCCAGTAATCTAACTCCAGTAGCATTTAGTAGATATGAGAATGATGCTGCTGGATAATCACAACCCAGTCTTCTGTTAGAGTCTTAACGATTTAGACAGATTTTTTTTTTTTTTTTTTTTTTTTTTTTTTTTTTTTGGTGATAGATACAATGGACTAGACAGCTCTTCGTTTTGTGGTGCCTGTAGAAGAAACTTTCATTTCCTCTTACTCCTTTTGAGTATGAAGGGTACAAAGCACCCTGCTCTGTTCCTTTTTTCCCCACTGTTGGCAGCATTACTGCCATGAGTGACATCAGGTTGGATGAGTTCTGTCACTGGAGTGGAGTGTTGTGGATGGTGGCAGGCTCCTCAAGAGGCACAGACAGCAGGAGAGGTGGGGGAATGGTGTTGTATCTTATGGATGGGGTGGAATATATGGAGCTTGCAGCTGGTGATGGCATGGTTAAGGGCCTCTGGATAAGGATTAAGGAGCAAACAAAAAAAGTAGATGTCATTGTTGGAGTCCATTGTAGGCCACCCTCCCAGCATGATGACACTGACTGTCCTTTAAGGAGCTAAGGAGCACCTCTAAATCAACTGCTGCTGTCCTAGTTGGAGGACTTCAGTTTGCCAGATATTATTTTCCAAAAAATGGAAAATGGTGCTTGCCATTGTAGGGAGAAAATCCGTGACTTTCAGAAAGAGAGAATGTTCTTCATCCAGAGGATAGTTGGGCACTGGAACAGGATTGCCAGGAGTGTGATCACAACACCAAGCCTGACAGAGTTAAAGAAGTGTTCGGGCAGTAATCTCGGTCACAGGGTATGATTCTTGGGGTTGTTCTGTCCAGGACCAGGAGCTGGATGCCACGTTCCTTGTGGATCCTTTCCAACTCTGTGGCCACTAGAGGCTCATGATTTTTTGACTGGAAGATGGGAATCAAATCTAACTCTTAATTTTTCAATTCAAATTACTTTAAATGGCCTTGTTAGGATTTCTGGGCAAATATCTTTCTTTTGTGGTATCCCAGAGAGGCTGTGTGTCCATACTGCCACAACGCTTTGGCTGTGAGCTCAGCACACATGTGGACAGATGTTATGGTTAGCCTTTTTGTGGTAAATTGCACTATGGGTCACCACCTTAGTTCCCAGGTTACTTTTGCATACCTAGTAAAAGTATTAGCACATTCGGTACAAAAGGGCTTCCTTCCTGCTGGGGAAGTTTCCAACATGCAGTAATCCTGTTGGTATCAAGTTGGCTAATCCAAAGTAATTTTTTTTATGTAGTTCATAGTTTTAACCATTCTAGAATGGTGCCAGTTTAAAGGGACAGTGGTGCTGCTAACATTATAGAATGTTGCTTTAAAGTTAGTTAGCTATTACTCTAAATTTTATTTACATTAACAGAAGCTCTCTATCTGTTTACTTCACTGAATGCAGTGCTAATGTCTGAGCTTGCTTGCAGTAAAACTTAAACTGAACTATCATTGAACTGCATTTAACATTGTGTTTTTCAGTGCAATGTATTATTTTAGAGTTTTGGATGACTTACGTATATTTTTAGTGCATCCTGATTATTTGATTGTTCCTGCCTGTTATGCTTTCTAATGTGGTCCAAATGCAACAGGGGATACAATTTCCATTTCTGTTACTGTCCTACTGACTTTTTTTTTAAGCAGAGTAGTGCTTTTCTCCCTCTACAATTCCAGGCTTTTGTTGTGATTCTAAAAATGGTCATTGGTGGCTTTGGTTACCTGCAAATTTGCCCAGTGCACATCCACTGTATTGGGATATAGAGTTCTTTGTGGGGAGGATTGTGTTGAAGGACATTTTTGCTGATACTTGCCTAAATGAAGTGCCTGGTATATGGTGTCAGCTGTGACTTTGTCTTACTATTTTATTATATTCACTGTTTTTTAACTCTTAAGTGTCAAGTCTGACATACATTTTGGAAACCTCTTTGTTTTTTGTGAAATAGCTTTAGTCTGCTTTAATGTTGAAGGTCAAAAGATACCTGGTTTACCTGAAGAAGATGCTAATCCTTTTGGCAAAAACTTCATTGTTAAATGTCACTTCACCCTCAGATAAGCCCAGTTTTCATACCATCTTCAAATGTAAAACCACTTTCTTCCTGCTCAGATACTGCCATCCTTCTTTAGGAACTAGCCAAAACTTGCTGATTATTGCATCTTTATATATCTCAAGCTTAGTTACGAGAGGAGTCTTTCTTCTCATTTCTTCCCCTTGTCCCAAAATCCACTCCTAGCTGTTTGGGCTGAAAAGCCAGCATGTGTTGTTGGCTGAGACTCAATTTTAAAGTAGCCTGACATGGCTCTTGACATTAGCATGTGGGATAAAAAAGAAATTACACGGGGCCATTGCATCCTGAATTGGTTTCCATTGAGGGACACCACCAATATTCCTCATGCTTTGCTCTATGTTATTATTCAGGAAAACTGGCAGAGTCCCTCAGTGTGTCTTTGTCTCTTCATACTGTTCTCAGGGAATACATTGCTGCTTCACTAACACTTTTAAGTTATGTTAAGAAAATACATTCTTACTGTTTTGACACAGATCTCTTGCCTTAGAATGAAGGTATAGTTTTTACCACATATGGTGGTAGAATATGGTCATTTTTGAGGGACCTGAGAACTCAGCGTGTGTGCTTTACATACGTTTTACTAGACTTTGAACTCACACTTAGGTAAGAGTTTGTTTAAAAAAATACTGGCTGATTAATCAGTGCATTTGTTACAGGCCTTTAGACATCTATGTAGGCAGAGCTTGAAATGTTTGAGCGTGTGTAGCAAATTCCTAATGTTGTCCTTCTTAATTTAAAGGTTGTTAAAGGAGATGGGCTGGCAGGAAGACAGTGAAAATGATGAAACATGTGCTCCGCTAACTGAGGATGAGATGAGGGAGTTCCAAGTCATTAGTGAACAGGTAAGACTAAGTTAATTTTCCATTATAAACCTGTAGTTTGTTAGCCTAGATGCCTTCCTTTGAGGAGGATCTGCCATAATTTTGATCATTAGGGATGTTGTTGTTCCACTACCATTTCAGTACTGTGCTTTTGGAAGTATAGTTGCTTCAAAAGAATCGGGTACCAATGCTGACTGTAGCTCAGGCCTATTCACAAAGTATCAAGGGAAGGTAGGGTGTACTTCTGGGTAGTTTAGGTATTGTTGGTGGTAGAAGTGCACAGGCTTTCAAGCTCCTCAGCTTAGTCTAATGAAAGAGAGTCTTCTTTCAAGGTTTTCCTGCAGTTTCCGTGCTACTCTGAGAGCTACATTTTCTGTTTTGGGAATTGAGAGACATTTAGTTTACTAGTAACAAAGTATGAAAAGGTAATCTAGACTTGATTTTGATTTTTCCTTTTTTTTTTTTTTTTTTAATTATGAGTGTGGAGTATACCTGGTGGGGTCAATGAGAAAGAGTCAGAAAGGAGAGTAGTGTGTGGTGCTAAATCTGGACATTTGGTAATTCCAATATTATTGGAAATACTAATCATTTAATATTGAAATAGTAAACTTTCAAGTGCTTGTCTTAGTGCACACGTTCTGCATGATATTGAAAATGCAGTAATTCCTTTCTTTTTTGCAGAATCAACTGTTTCCTTTCTTCAGTGTCTTTGACTTTCCAGTTGCTGAGATACCCATTCCCCTCTGCAGCATCTCTTCTGGGCCCCTTCCCTATTGCCCCTTGCCCTTCTTAGCAGAGATGTTTGCAGCACTGTGGGAAAGGGGACTGGATTTCAGGGAGAGACCATTTGGGAGAAAGGATCTCTGGGGCAAGATGTTTGGGGACATGGGTGAGAACAGGGTGAACTCTCATTGACTGCAGGAGTTCAGCACAACTGGAGACACTGGGATATAGGTGGCTGGCCAGAAGTGAAGGCTCACAGGGGAGTAATCCTTTCTGTGTACATATGAAAAGCTGTGGCCCAGAGGTGAAGATGCAAAGAGTGTTGAATTGCAACAGATTGTTGTGTTTGGCATTTTCTTTATCTAAATGTGTCATGTTTTCACATTTCAGTTACAAAAAAATGGCCTTCGGAAAAACGGCATTTTGAAAAATGGCCTCATCTGTAATTTTAAATTTAGCCCCTGGGAAAACAGCACTTTCAAACTTGCTCTGGAGAATGAGGATTCTGAGACAAGCAGCAGTGATACATCAGATGATGATGATGTGTGAAGACTTCTGTAACACCTATAGAAGTCCATTTGTTCTCGTGAAGATTTGGGGATGTTTTGTCCAAAAACAAAAATTGTAATTTATGTAGTAACATGCCCTGGAAGAATTATGGGACTTTCCTCTTAAGGAAGCAAGGAATGTTTTGTTGGGTGTGTTGAAAATTGCTAAAATTTCTCTGTAAACAAATGTTGTAGAATGAGGCCTTGCGTTGACCTAGCGTTGACTTCCATCACTGAAGCATTTCTGACTAGCAATGTGGCAGTGTTACAAATCAGACTTTCTCACTTAATAATAAAAGCAAAGAATTGTGTAATGTCTTGCAAAGCTTCTGTCTTAAAATGTCTAAGGAAAACAAAGGCAGCTTGACCCAGTGTTTTGCTTGCCAAGTAATTTTTTTCTTACAGTGGAAATCAATGAGTCCACTTTGTACGCAAAAAGGGCAATGTAGCATGTTGGATAAAATGAGCAAAGTGCACTAAAACTCTTTTCCTTAACTGAGCTGTTGAACTGTTCTACCAATTACTGCTCTTTAGCCATTTGTAGTGTTGTCGTTGTTATTAATGGCAAAAGACCCTGATGTTACAGTTCCAAATTTCTAGAATTAAATTTTAAATTGAAAGCTTTAAGGGGTATTGCAAGACCCTTATTCTCACAGTGACTTGTGGGAAAATAAGCAGTTTGATTTTACTATTCAACATGTGGAAAAATCATTACAGTGACTGGATTTGTCCACTACATGGGAAATAAACTGATTTACAGAGTATTGTCTCAGTGCATAGCATCACGGGTATTGTTTTTAAACCAGCTAAGTTTGTTTGCATTTATATTTCATGTACTCTGGCAGCAATGCAGTTGTGCACTTCAGTGCAAGGTAAAAATACTTTCATTACCAGATCTTGTTTTTATAGCAGCAGAAGTATATGTGTGCAATAATCACCTCTTTTGCTTACTCTGTGTCAGACTTTTTCTTTATGATCTCACATTTAAAAACCAATCTTGTATTATTTATAGTTTTATTTGGTTTATTTTAGTTCTTTAAATGTTCTCCACAGTTGTACAAGCTGTGTACATTAATTCATAAGCACAACTGCTCTTGGGGATGTCACATATGTTTATAATATAGTACATATATATATATAGACACTTGCCTGTCAAGATGTTTTTGAATTCTACTACTTCTTATAGTAAATTATTTGCAGTTTAGAACTTGAAAGCAAAAATATTTATAAAGTTGAGATTCTGTCCATATTTCTTTAGGAAAATACTTTTTTTATAAGGTGGCATCAATTTTGGGCCAAAGTTGGTATGTTTCTCTTTTTTATTTATTGTTAATTTAACTAGATATTTCTTTTCAAGAGGTCAGTTTTTGTATTAGAAGAGGCTTGCAAATGTTGATGTAGTTAATTTTGGCATGGTGTATTGAAATATTCCATTTCTAATCTCAATTTAAGAGGATAAAAATGTTTCTTTTTAAAAAAGAAAACTGCCATATCTGTAATGATGTTTTTCCTACCTGCATGCCTTATACACCTTTTTCCTTTCCCTCTCCTGTTTTTTTTTTTACTGACTTTGACACATGGGTGTAGTTTGTTCGCTTTTTGGTTTTCACATACTATAGACAGGATCTTCTGCCTATCTCAATTATGTAGTGATAGTGGATGCACTATTTTAATAGTAAGTGAAAATGGTTTTTCCTTGGCATTTCTCAAAGTGGGGTGTAGGTTTTTCCCCCTTCTATATTCAGTTTAGTAATAAATGTCACCTCAGTAATCAACTCTCTAAGAAGTTAATGTAATTATAGAAGAGTTGTGTTAAAATTGTATAGACTTTGGAAATTTACAAGTTGCAATTGAGAAAATTCTCCTTAGAGGAAATAGGAGTACTAGTCATATTTGGCACTTCTTTTATGCTAGTTTATGTCCTGAAACTGGTAATGGAAGCACTGATTATAATGAGCTGTGGGCAAAACAGGTCGCAGGAATTGGGCAGTGGTTTTGCTTTGTAGAGTGAAACACTTTTATAGCCTTCATAACGTTTCTGTGTGTGGTTTCTCCTCTTGTGTCTGCTGATACTTGTGGGTTAATTTCTGGTCCTGTACAGTGATCAGTTCTGCCAGTTCAGAGACCCTCAGAAATCTGTGTGGCTCCTGGCTTAAGTGGTTATCTGCCTGCTGTGTTACTCCTGTTCACCCTTCATGGCAGTGTGGGAATGGGTGAGATTTGAAATTTCCACTGAGGAACTGGATTCCCTTGTGTTATATTTGCTTATGACAAAGCTGAGTAGAGTATCTGTTATCTTCTGTGTCACCTTAAGAAACTCTTAATCACTTACTAAGTGGAACTCTTAGTTTTTTATTTTCCTGGGAAATGTTACTCAAAATCATGTTTGGTTTTTGTAGTATACTTCCATAAAATGTATGAAAGCATTTTATTGTATGGTTCCCCTTCCTTTTTTTCAGTGCTTGATGATGTAGAGAAGAACAAAATTGGATTCTCTAGTATTTAACAATGCAACTTTATCCATCTTTGACTTTGTTCCTTTCCCAGAGCAATTTAAGTAGTGTGTTGGCCTTTTTGTTCTCTCATACATAAACCATGATCCATTCCCAGAATATGTCCTCTCTTGTTTTTCTGCTTGAGCAGGTGTCTGCCTTAAAGGATTGAGAAGTTGGTGACTAAGCTTGCCCGTTTCCTTAGTGGGCACTAGTAAGCTTTGGGGTCAGTGCTGGGCTGACAGAGCTTGACTTCAGTGGTGGTAATCACAGGTGGCTGCATGCAGAGATGATTTGAAGTCACTACCATTTCTCTTCATCTTCCTGGCTTTATTGATGGAGAACCATGTATTCCTGGTTCCCTGCTCCAATCCTCTTCAAAAGCAAACAAGGAGTGATCAGTCACTCACTGTTTTTCTGTTGATGGAGAATGTACTCTCTGCCTGCTGCTGGCATGGAGGGTGCCTGAGTTCATGGTGGGGAGCTGGGGATCCTTTACCTCATCCACAATGACCAGAGGCCTCATTCACTGGTTTGTACAGAGCCTTTCTCTCTCTTAAGGCATAAGAGAAGCTAATTATCTTTGTTGAAAAGAGTGTTAAAACTAGAGTAAAGTTGTCCACTGATTCATGTTGGACCCTGTCAAGAGACTGAAGAAGATTTTAATGGTCATCCCAGTCTTTGAGAAATGTTACCAAGTGTGAAGGAAATTAATTTTTATTCCCCTATGCCTGTGGGGGAAAAACATCTGCTTGATTTGAGGTAGGAACTTTAGCTTTAGTGTTACTTTTTAAAAGAATATCTATTTTTCAGTAAATGTATTTAAACTACTGCCTGCTAGAAACTTGAAGTAGAATTTAGTCAAGGATGCCTTTGTTTATCCATTTTCAGTTTGCTGCTTGGCAGCAGCTGAGGCAATTTACTCAGCTGCAGGGAACTTTTGATCTGTTTAAGGACACTTATTGCACTTGAGCACCAAGGGTTACTGGCTCATTAGGATAATAAATGTGCTGACTAGCTGGTCATCTTTCCTCATGCTGTTCTTGGTCATCAGTGAGTTTTACTGCAAACTGAATGAGGTTTGTTTTGTAGCCTGGATCACTTTGCAGCCTTCCTTAGAGGTACCTGGAAATGCATTTGCTGAACCAGCACTGGCAGTGATCTGCAAAGCAGTCTGGCTCTGGATGGGGCACAGGATAGTGTCAAAAACTCTTCTCTCTCAGGAGGTTTGTACTTCATCAAGAGATTTGTAAGCAAATTCTGAGGCCTGTCTCTCTTACTGCATTGCCATCTGGGAGAGAATCTTTAAACTAAAGAAAAACTGATTCCTTCAACCAGTGGGTCAGTGGTTTACTGCTGAGTTCAGTGTGCAGCACAGTCTGCTTCCATTGCAGTCCCTTGTGCAAATCAGATCATCTGATGGATGTGGGAGGTCTCACAGGGCCTCTAGCAGCATGCATTCCTTAAATTCCTGAAAAGATACCTGACATTAAACTTGCTATGTACACTTCATTCTTCTTGGATGTTCTTAGTATGCAGCTATTTATTTCCCTGGCACTAGCATGATTTTCATAGAGAAATGACATTCCATACCTGCAGGACGAGTGCTCATTTAGTTTTGTCTCCTATGCAGATGAGAGATACAGCTTTGAAGTGAAAGAGTATTTTTGGTAACTGATGATTCCTGATGTCCAGACAGGCATTTGCTTAACAGACTGGTGGAACTTGGGTCAATATGGGAGAACTTGATCTCACCTTAGGAGATGTGGGGAGAGAACTCTTTGTGTGAGTACTAAGCAAGGCACTACTGAGTTTCAGCATGGGGAGGAAAGGGAAACAAACTCCTTTCATTCTGCCAGGAAGTGTCGGATTTGAGAACTGTTGCAGGAAATTCCACGTGCTTGAGAACTTGGACCAGCCTGAGTGACCTGAGCTATTTTGTTTTACTGGTTTACCAGGTTGGTGGTGTGCTGTCCTGAGTTGTGATCTTATAAGCCTATAGGTTCTGAACAGAGCTGTGCATTAGGTACCAGCACGGTACTCCTGGCTGGCTCTGAACCCAGAGAGTACCCAGTGTTGCCTTAGTGTTACCACAGGTGTGTCAGGAAAGGTGGTGCAGCTTTTCCTCCAGTCAGATACTCGGTGTAGCCAGTACAGACAATGATGTGCAGCTCTGATCCAGCTTACTCCAGCATGGTGGCTTTAGTATTGTGTCTTCCTTATTCCTTTTTGTGTGCTAGCTTCAAGTCTGGGGGCTCTGTGCTATTGTAATTATTGAGTATTCCATCTCCCATTGCTTTCTGCTGAAGGCTGCTGAAGTGGAACCATCTTTAGCAAGTCAAAGAGCCTCCTGTCTGGCTTAAGTGACTGCATCATGGCTAGGTGAAAAATAGGGCTTTGAATTGTTAGCATACATGCGCACACACTTGGTGACATAGATGTGTTCTGTTAGAAACTGAATGTAATACAAGGAAGCACTGTAGAATTATTAGCAGTAACTTATTTTCTGTGCTTGCCATTTGTGCTTGGCTGGTGATACTGGTGGCTATTGTCATGATCATCACGTTTTTTCCTGCCTTAAATTATAGCCGGGCTGAAAGGCTTCTTCCTCAACGACTGGGTTAATTTTTTATTTTCCTACAACATTGCTTTAGGTAACAATTCATGCTGTTTGTAAGGATAATGAAAATGAAAGCTGTCTGAAATGAGCTGATCTGTAAGGAATTGACATACACTACAAGCAACCTGCTGAGTCAAACCACTGTTTATGCAAATCTTCATTACCAGAAGCTGAGAAACATTACTTTGTGCATTGGAAGGCTCTTTCAAAAAGAAGCTCAAGTATGAATGTAAATTACACTGCTATTTTCCTAAATCCTCACATGAACATTTATTTCTTTTTCCTTCAGTTCTTTTTATTGTCCACCTCCAAAGTGGGCATGCACAAATAATCTTTGTACAGAATAATACATTTTCATGTTACTCTGAAAAATGGAATTTGTAGTTATCTTAAGTATTTTAATGTTCCAGATAAATTATAACTTAGTATTATTTAATTTTTAGTCTTTAATTTTATAAACTGCTGAAAAACAAGCACATTGTTGTAGATGATACTGGTAGTACTGGCTGTGGTTATGGTTACCTTATGTTTCCACTGGAAGAATCTGTTCCTGGACATTTACTGCTGAAAATACTGTGGGACAGTTTTCCCTGGCTGACCAAGCCCCTCAGCATGCAGCTGCAGGCTGGCAGAGCCCAGCAGATGTGCTGAAGGCAGATACAGTTGTGGAGAACTCAGTGGCAAAAGAGGGGAAAAATTCTCAGTGATAAGGGCAAATGGGAGCAAACAGTCTCATAATTTTGAAAAATAAAGGTCTGCAATAAGTTTGTCCTGATCATGTAGTTGGAAGGTGGGTGTTCTGATGCCAGTGAGGTTTTCTCCCTGCCTGTTAGAGGCTAGTTTTGTGTTAGATTACAGCCAACATTTGTTGCATGTGATGATCCCAGATTATGCTCTTTCATTGTAAGAAAGCTAATGTCTTCACTGGTTCGTGTAGAGGTTTGATGTGGTTCTCTTATTCCTTGTTCCTTTTTTTTGATTAATATTGAGAGAACAAGCTGGTCACGATATGCCAGGTTTAGCAATGAGCAAGCAAGATCCTGATTTTAGTGGATGTTCATGCAGATTCTTACCTTAACCGTGGTAATTTACTTACTTGAAGAAAATGGACCATACTGCTGGCTAACCACAAGGATACCAAAGTAGGTTGATGTTGAAGGACTTGGCACAGGAGTACCAGAGGAGGGGAGTAGTTCTGTGTTTTGTGCATGGCATGGATGATGTGTTAAGTAAGTCAAAACCAAATACTGAGTTAGGCAGATGTCCTGCCAGGTGAGTGGTATGTGCTTATGCAATTAGAAACCTAACAGTAGCACATGCCTGCAAGGGCTTGCATGTGCTTGTGCTTCCTGGCTTTCAGCTAGATTCTCTGTTTATAATCTTGACCTTAATTTTCTTTGAATACCTTTATTGTGCCACTTAACAAATCACAGAATCACTAGGTTGGAAGAGACCTTTAAGACCATCGAGTCCAACTTTTTCCTAATATCCAACTTTTTCCTAATTTCCCTTGGTGCAGCTTAAGACTGTCTTGTTCTGTCAGTTGCTGCCTGGTGAGAGAGACCAACCCCCACCTGACTACAGCCACCTTTCAGGAAGTTGTAGAGAGCAATAAGGTCACCCCCAAGTCTCGTCCAGGCTAAACACCCCCAGCTCCCTCAGTCGTTCCTCACAGGGCTCGTGTTCCCAGCCTCTCACCAGCCTCGTTGCTCTCCTCTGGATGCGCTGAAGCCTCTCAACGTCCTTCCCAAACTGAGGGCCCAGAACTGGACACAGCACTCAGGGTGTGGCCTCACCAGTGCCAAGTACAGGGGAAGGATGATCTCCCTGCTCCTGCTGGCCACACCATTGCTGATCCAGGCCAGGATACCATTGGCCTTCTTGGCCACCAGGGCACACTGCTGGCTCGTGTTCAGCCACTGTCACCAGCACCCCCAGGTCCCTTTCTGCCTGAGCACTGTCCAGCCACACCGTCCCCAGCCTATAACATTGCAGGGGCTTATTGTGGCCAAAATGCAGGACCCAACACTTGGATTTATTGAACTTCATCCTATTGGACTCTGCACATCCATCCAATGTTCCAGGTCTCTCTGCAGGGCCCTCCTACCCTCCAATAGATTGACACACACTCCCAGCTTAGTGTTGGGTGCAAATTTACTGATGGAAGACTCAATCCCCTCATCCATGTCACCAATAAAGATATTGAACAGAGCTGGCCCCAGCACAGAGCCCTCCCTGAGGGACACCTCTGGTGATGGCCCCAGCTGGCTGCAGCACCGTTCACCACCCCCCTCCGGGCCCGGCCCTCCAGCCAGTTCCGAACCCAGCAAAGAGCGCTCCTGTCCCAGCCGTGGGCTGCCAGCTTTTCCAGGAGTGTGCTGTGGGAGACAGTGTCAAAGGCCTTGCTGGAGTCCAGGTACACAACAACCACAGCCTTTCCCTCATCCACCAGGCAGGTCAGCTGGTCATAAAAGGAGTTCAGGTTGGTCAGACACGACCTACCCCTCCTGAACCCGTGCTGGCTGGGTCTGATCCCCTGGCCATCCTGTAAGTGCTGTGTGATGACATTCAGTATAAACTGTTCCATAACCTTACTGGGTACTGAGGTTGGGATAACCGACCTATAATTGCCAGGATCCTCCTTCCCACCCTTTTTATGAATGGGTGTCACACTGGCCAGCTTCCAGTCCTCTGGAACCTCACCAGTGAGGCAGGACTGCTGGTAAATGATGGAGAGTGGCTTTGCAAGCTCATCTGCCAGCTCCCTCATCACCCTGGGATGGATCCCATCTGGTCCCATGGATTTCTGAATATCCAAGCATCTCAGAAGTTCTCTGACTGCCTCCTCCTGGATAATAGGGGGATCATTCAGCTCCCTAACATCATCTACCAACCCAGGAGGACAGTTGTCCTGGGGACAAGCTGTCTTCCCACTAAAGACTGAGGCAAAGAAGGCATTAAGCACTTCCACCTTCTCCTCACCTGCAGTTACTGAATTCCCTCCCACATCCAATAGAGAACAAAGGTTGGTCTTACCCTTCCTTTGCCATTAATATATTTGTAAAAACATATTTTATTATCCTTTACAAAAGTTGCCAAATTAAGTTTGAACTGAGCTTTGGCCTCCCTAATTTTTTTTTCTACATGCCCTAACAAGCCCCTTGAATACTCCCTGAGAGACCTGACCCTCCTTCCAAAGATGATACATCCTCTTTTTATTCCTAAGTTCCTTCTAAACCTCCTTGCCCATCCAAGCTGGACGTTTACCTTGTTGACTCATCTTTCAGCACATAGGGACAGTCCGTTCCTGTGCCCTCAAGATCTCTGCTTTGAAGCACGCCTTTCCTGGACTCCTTTGTTTTTAAGGGCTGCTTCCCAAGGAGCTCTCTGAATAAGTCTCCTANTGTTGACTCATCTTTCAGCACATAGGG
>VZRH01004878.1:0-36445 GCA_013397555.1 Urocynchramus pylzowi
TCTTTTTTTTTTAAGTCTACTGCAAATAATAGAGGGCAATATCTTTGCAGCACAAAGGAACATTAGTATTTCTAGAATAAAAGTCTAAAGTTTTTGTTCTGTGGTAGTGAGGATTTTGTGTTTTCTAAACCAAATGTACCTAAAACTGACTGGATGTTGAGAGATAAACAACAGGAAGTTCTTTTAAAGCAAATGAGTATTTTGAAAGGGATAAAATCTAAGCAATACTGTGAAATACATGGCATTTAACTTCACATTATTACCTTGTATCTAGTCAATGTTTCTTGAATTTTACTCCGAACTCTATGGTATTGATAACTGTCATAAAAATTAATTAATGGCTTCAGGGGATAATTGATCTGATCTGCTAAAGCACATCTTCCATGCTAAATTGAAAAAAGCTAAAAAATTGTATTACTGTTACAATAATTATTATAATTCCCTCCATTGCCAATCAGAAAGGTCCTTGAAGTAATGAAGTTCAGAACTTTGAGCAGAGAAATGACTGTTTTATAAATAAAATTCTGAGATCTCTGTCCAGCTTATTTACTGTCATGAGACATTTACTTTTGTTAATCATATAGACAGAGTATGTTTATCAGGAGACTATTCCAGACAGAAATATAGGTTTCTTCATTTCTCAGTATAGGCAGGACCTAATGCCACCAATAACTCTAAAAAAAAAGAAATTATAGGACCAACTTCAGTGGAAGCAAAAGGCAAAATCCCCCCTGACTTCAGGAATCATTTAGTTTCATTGTATGCTGCCAGTTATTTCTTTCTGCATTTCTAAAACCATTTCCAATGTTACTCTTTGAGAATCAATCCATAATATTAAAAAGAAAAAACCCTCCAAAAAGTAGCATAAATCAATCATCTTGTATCTTTTGCTTAGTTAATGACTGACACTAAAAGATTTCATAATTGCTAAAAATGAGAGCCCTTTATCAGGGAATGATCCAAAATCTCTGTAAACAAAGAAGAGAACCATGACAGGGTATAGCTGTGGCCAACAGCAAACACATCTAGCAATTTATTTATCAGTCAGAATTCTGAGTCCCTGTCATTGACATTTGACAGGATCATGGCTATGGTATAGACAGCTTCTTAGACCTGTCATTTAAAACCCCTGCAATTTTAAATGGACCCTCCATCATGTCTAACACCTAATTATCTTGTCTAAGTGGTTTTGCCAGGCAAGGAACATAAACAATTATCAAGGAGGGTGGTGAATTTAGAATGTTAAAAAACAGGTTGTATTTGAAGAAAGAATAAAGTTTTGACCCCTACACATGCTTAACTTAAACCTATGTTTTAGATTTTTTTAAAAGATTCAATTAGTATCATTTTTTTCAATATTCATTATGGCCAGTGAGATGAAAGATCAATTAGTCCCACAGCTTTGCTCAGGACACCTGATGAGCTGGGAAATTATAGAAACCATGAAAATGCTGTAGTTTACACTGACAGAAACCTTGAAGGCTTACCATATTTACTTGGGCTTGAGACACATTCTGAACTTACACATTCTCTCAAAATGATGGGGTTCACTTTTTTAATTTAAAATTTGACTACATTCCTTTTTCTGTATTCTATTTCCTGTAAGCACCTTATCTTATGTGGTTTCAACTGTAAGTTTACTCCTTTCTCAGCCCACAACTCCCTGCTTTTTGCTAAAACTGTATGATCTTTAAGGTCCCTTCCATCCCAAACTATTCTATGATTCTGTGATTTTTTGGTGCATGCTCAGGTCACCTCCTCATCTATGTCTGGTTTCAAAGGTGGTGAGAAGTGCTTCCCTCTGAAATGCAATAAAGATCTCGATAGTTTAGTGAGAGGACAAGAGAGATAAAACCTCCTTTCATGGGCACAATCACCAGCAGCACCAACAGATCCCATTTGCTTGTTCAGCACCTGGTTCATCCCAGAGTTCTGAAAATGTACCATTAATAACGTTCCTGTTATTAATGGAAGTCATAACCAGGACTTTGGAAGACAACTACTGCAAGTAAACTGACTTGGAAAAAAATACTGCAGATTTTCAAAAAATAATACATTTTCAGTTTGCACAGCAGAAACCACTGAACTGCTGTGTAAATTTATATACAGCAGCTGGAACTGTAAAACCACTAAGAAAAGCTGCTTCTCATAAGATTCTTGCCAGACATATTTGGCATGTTGAGTAAAGCCAAATAAAGTATTTGTGAAGAATTAAAAAGGTAGCAATTTGTACAGGATTATTTTCCTTATCCCCAGTTGCCTTATTTTGCCCTTTCATTGGCGAGGCAATTAAAATTTTAAATAAAAATTGAATGAATGCTAGTGAGCATTAATGCAGAACATATGAAGATGGAAACTGGTAGCAATCTGTTCTAGCAACCAAAATTATGTCTTCCAGGCAGGCAAAGGCTTTTTTTCTGAAGTGCCCTAGCCTGTAATCCTTCTAAAGTATATTGGTTGATACAAGTAATTAGCTCAGCCAAATAACTAAATAAATGCCTGTACAAGGCATTCTCAAACTAGGGTTTAGAAACTGCAATAAAAGTGGTTTTTAAAACCTTGATTTGAAATGGAAATTTGGTATCTTACCTGAGCTAAAAAATTCCATAAAAAATAATAGCACCTTGCAGTCTGATGGGAAAAGATACAGCCCAACTTTTCTTTTTACACTTAATCATCTGACTCTAGATGAGGACCACAGGAGGCAATATTTAAAATAACAGTAGCAGTATCACTAACAGTAGGAGATAATAAAATTAACAAAATAGGAATTGATGTGCTGCATTCTGATTACTGACGCTTTTGCTATTGAGCCATAATTTGGAGAGCTTCCTCACAACTAATCTGAACACCATGGGTCTAGAAATCACCATGAAAATGCCAGAACAGTCACCATCTCCACTCTGTAGCATATGTGAAAAATCAAAATGTCTTAAGCTCTTTGCTCTTTGGGGTATTTCTATTTCTGCCCTGTGTTTTTGAGTACAAAGATGTCATTCAGTGTCTTCCCTGGCTGCATCCATTCTCACAGCATTGTTTCCAGAGCTCCAAGTTTCCCACCAAGTGACTCCTTTGTAATTCAAGAGTATAGAAAATGGGTTCTGATAATTTTCCAAGCAGATCTCTTTGGCTTTACTAATTTCATCTGCATAGTCACACATAAATTGCATACATGGAGAGCCTGAGAACTTAACACAGGCATGGATTTGGTGATGGGGAAAGGGACTGCCTTACCAGCTCTGCTTCATGAAATTGTCTGCTTATGCGAAGTACAGCAAAAAGATAGGATTTTCCTATTTGCAGTAGGGTCTTTTCAAGCTTTAGCTCAGTCCTGGGGACTTAACTGCTTTCAGGACTTCTGTGGTTGTAGGATTTCACCTTGTTTTTCAACTGGTGGCAAGCAGAAAAAAGTGTGTATCAAAACAGAATCTGAGACTCTTGCTGAAAAAAAGAAAAAAAAATGTACCCTAAAGCAAAAATCCTGAAACAGAGCTTTCTGAAAATATAGCAAATATAATCACAGAATCACAGAATATGCTGAGTTGGAAGGGACCCACAAGGATCATCCACCTCCTGGCCCTGCACAGAACACCCCAAGAATCACACCCTGTGCCTGAGAGCATTGTCCAAATGCTTCCTGAATTCTGTCAGGGTTGGTGCTGTAACCAATTCCCTGGGGAGCTTCTGCCACTGCCCAACCACCCTCTGGGTGAAGAACCTTTTTCTAAAATCTAGCAGAAGTTTTGCATTAACTTAAGTTAGTGCAAACCAAGACCATTACCCAAGAAGTCATGAATATCAGAAACTTAATTCTGGCAAAACAAAGGTTTTACTGAAGATGCCAGATCTTCCAGAAATGACCTTGTCCAATTTTTCAGGGGACTTGTGAGTAAAATAACAGTTGCTGCCCAGAGTACATCAGTGTGAGTCTTTGACTGATAAAGGTCAGAGGGCAGGCAGAAATCTTGGCTTCCCAATCAATGCACAAACCTTTCCAACCCAGTGACTGTGGGAGGGAGGGTTTTTTCCCCATTTCCAGTGAGGTCTGACATGACATGACAGATCTGTCACCCACAGGCCTGTGAGGTGTGACATCCAGCAGGTCTGCTGTGATGACATCCAGCAGGTTTGCTGTGATGCTGCTTTAACAGTGATTGAAGAGCAAAACTCGATTTGTCAAAGCTTTCACGATTCCTCCATACCCATCAACCACAAGAAGAAAATCTGTCAGAAGCTGTTGTGTCCCAGCTGTGTGCCAGAAGGCTGGCACCAGGGCATCAGATGAGGAGAAAAGGCACTGCCATCAGCTGGCAGTGGGCACCAGCAGCCACCCCAGGCACCTCAACTCAGAGCTGCACCAGAAGCTGGAGCTTGGCCCCTTCGTTCAGTTCTAGGCACAAACCCCTGCTCTCATTGTCCTGCTGTGGCTCTGTGTGACAGCTTGGGGACAACAGGGCTCACTGCTTATTCTCTGACATGGCTGTGCTGAGCTTGGCATGAGGAGCTTCAATGTGTTAAAGCAAAGAGCTCATTGTCCCAATGGCAGAAATGTCTCTATTTCCTAAGCTGGGCTTCAGGAACAGCCAAGGTGCAGGGAAGTGTGCAATGGCACCTGGCCACAGCTCAGAGAACAAAGCTGGAGCTGGCCAAGTGCTGCCTGGAACAGAATGAAGAATGAGTTGAAAGGTCCTAAACTTTTTAACTTCTTTCTTTTTATCTCTCTGCATAAATATGCATACAAGCATGTATATCATGTATATATATGCTTGTATTCTTATGTCTGTGCATAAAAGAATGCAGGCTTAACAAACGTGAAAAACCCTAATGAATTTATTCTGGCTTTGTCATTACTTCAGCAAAGAAAAAAGACCCAAAGCAAAATTAGCTAAAATGAAATAGTGCCTTTTAAAATGGAACAAGATTTCCTCCTGCAAAAGCACCCTATGGGAGTGTGCTGTTTGCCCATCTTTTTGCTAGCTCTTCACAAACAACTTTGGAGCAAAGTGGCAGTTTTTAGACAAGTATAGAGAAGTCCAAAAGATCTATGTCTGTAACTTTCACGAGAATCAATATCTGCATGAAGATAGACCTCAATTAAATGTGTAACTGTGAGTGAATTGTGGTGATTTTTGCCCATATTCCAGCCAAATCAGTAGGAAATTGAAGAAATAGCCTCAAGCACCAATGTGAAGGAAATTAAGTAGTACCCATCCTGCTACTGATACTACAAATAATTAAATCTTTAAGAGAAAAAAAAAAAGAGTATTTTTACAAAAACACAGAGATAATACATACTGAAAAGAAGCAGAAGGCTGAAATTTGGTAGGCACGACTTTGGATAAAGACTTTATACATGTCTTGATCTATTTATATCCCATATTCAGACAGAGATATCTCTGGATATGAGAAAAGGTAGTTTCTAAAACTTTCTACAAAAGGAAACCAGAACTTACTAAATTAACAAAGTTCAAGTTAAGGACCTGTATTTATGAGGGCATGGTACAAGGATAATTAAAATTTCCAGAGATTAATTAAGTGGAACAAATTTTATTAGGAGGCATCATGTTCTTTAGAATTGAGACTTCTGTTGCCAGAAAAAAGAAAAAAAAAATTTAAAAAATTAAAAAAAAAGAAAGCTCTGTGATTCTTACATCAGTCTTTTAAGACTTGACTCCAAGATGATGCCTCACTTCTAAATCACTGCAGAGTAGGTAAATCTCTTTGTTAAAAAGCATATTGGTAAATTGTTACATACAGAACCTCATTTAAAATGCCACAGCAGAATCTGTGATAAATTCAAATTATGTAAAAGTAATCTACTCCTAGACATGCTTCTCCCAGAAATAGTGGTTTATATAGAACTACTCAGGCAGATTAGGAGAAGGAATATAAGCAGCAAATGGCCTGAAACCAACTCTTTTAAACAACAATTAAACACTTTTGAACTGCAAGATAGACAAACTGCCCTTTTCAAGTTCTCTCATGAGATATTACCAAATTGTATCTAAATGTAGTCATACAACTTAAATAATTCTATAGAAGATATATTTCAAAAGGTGATTTTGAATGCAGCAAATGCAGGACTATTTTAGAAAATGTCTTTTTCTCAACATAAAGTTTCATGTTTCTCTAGTGAGCTCATGCCCAGCTCTGTGAGCTTAAGTGAGCTGCACAAGGATTTCAAACTCTGAATTTCAAGGTCTGAAGCTCCCTTGTTTCAGTCCTAACATTGGTGTTCAAGTAGCAGGCAGGTACTACAAAACACCAGAGTTTAAACAGAGCAGAAAGCTGCATCTCCAAAATCCCATGGGAAGTTGTAGCTTTCTATGCAATCCATATAAAGTCCTTTGTTTTTTAAATTTTTAAAAATTTTCAGTTCTTCTGCATCAGTTAGTTTGTCTTTATCTAGTACCTTGCAGCATTTTTTCTGCTGCAAGGGAAGTTTTAGTTATGAAAGAAAAGGTTTCCAAACTACTAGGACCTTTTTTCTTGTCATGATACCAGACTGCCACAATTATTTTAACAGTTCACTAAATTTTAACTCCTGCTCTGATGCTCTACGATGAAACTGTAACTTGAAAAATAAATATTTATGATGGAATCTTCAAGTTTTGAAAACATGAACAGTAGGAATATTGGAAAACTCTTCACTGTATAAGCAGAACCAAATAGCACGGTAACAAAATTTGATTAAAACTCTCCAAAATAAAGAAAAAAAATTTTGAGAGCATACAGCAATTATCTCACTTTATGATCAGCAAACTGGTACAAGACTCAAAACTGCAGAGGACACTGCTGTGCATTCGCTCATGGGTTAAAGCAACTTTCAACTTTCAGGCTGTGCCCTCTAAGAACAACCAACGAGTGGCAAAATCCTCAGGACAACTGGTAACATATGGATGGATGGATGGATGGATGGATGGATGGATGGATGGATGGATGGATGGATGGATGGATGGATGGATATATTAAAAGCCACTCCAAGGCAGAACAACACCCACAAATGACACTGCCAACTTTGCAGTTGCAAAACAAGTCAAGAAGGAGAGCAGAAAGGAAGTGGAAGGGTGGAGAGGTGAGTACCAAGCAAGCTGCTCAGTAATGAGGAAAACAAAGAGCTCAGTTCAATATTCTTGTTTATACTTTCACACTTGCACTGGGAGCTCTGTCTTAACTCATGATAAATCTTAAACTTCAAATACTTCTGCCCTTGGTTTAGGAGGCAGACTCCCTTGCACTGCTGCAGCATTTGTAGTTGGTTTGGGTTTTTATACTTTTTCACCTGAGGCTAACAGATAAATATTTCACTATTTTATGCACTATCAAGGGCCTTTTCATGCTACTAATAAGGATGTAATGCGTTGCTAGGAAGAACAAACAACTGATTAGTTGTGAAACAGCCCCACTGATACAGAAACTAGCACTAAATCTGGAACTTCAGCAAAAGGAAACTGTTGTCTGGTGAATCCCTGAATGTTGATGTGTCTGCTTTTACAGCTGTGCATTTTCTGGACAGACAGTAAAATAAATGAGAGACTAGTTAAGATTTACAGCTTTGCTCGCTTTTTAAGGTCACACTCTCTTAATGAGTAATTGTTCATCCTGGCACTTGCTGCCACTAAAAGAGTTGATAGCAACTCTAATACCAAGTCAGCAATGATAGAGATATATGCCCCTAACCCCCAACAACCTACAGCTGAGGGAGAACAATGTCTCCTGCATCTTTCCATTTTCTCTTACATTTTTAAGCTGGCAAATGTGTTCTGAAGGGAAGTCACCTTCACATACACACAGCCATTGCCACACTTATTCCCATAACAAATGCCCATTTTTACAATAAGACTAATTTTTATTAGTATTTCTTTATTTTTGATACGTCAGATGGCATTGCTGCAAAGAAAAAAAAATTGTTTTATGATGGCTTTTCCAATCAGCATCATCACTTTTATTCCAAGCTAGCAATTAACTTCTTGCCTAATTTGTAACAATTTAAAATGAAGCATATAGCAATGTTTAGAGGCAGAGCCATGACATTTGTGTTTGGCTGAGGCAGTGGTCACCAGCAGTCTCAATTTATCACTTTTAATTTAAACTCCCATGCCAATGATTTTCATTCTTAAAGCTATGACTGGCATTTATGGATTTCAAAATCAAAGGGAAAATAAGCTACAGTTAAGAATTCAACTACTCAGATCAATGAAAACTTGTTTTATAACTGAGAGTGCTGCAGTTAAATCCCCATCTGCCTGACAGAAGGAATTTAATGTTTCAAACAGTCCTTTCCCACTATAAACTGAGAAGAACTTTTTATTGCAGCACTAAGCCACCACTTGCTGGACAGATGCCGACTATTGATGTTGTGTTCTCAGGAAATATTGTGAAGCAAATAAAGGTGAGAGCACCAACCTAAAGAACCATGAACTAATAACCAAATGTTGATCCCTGAACTGTCTGACTGCTGCTACTGTTCTCTTTTCAGACATTTGGTGCACTATTTCACTGCTGGAAGGTAGTAGCAAAAACTTGAGAGGAATTAGTAAATGGAAGAACATACTTCATATGAATTTATTGTGAAAATAAATGTCAGTTAAATTTCTGAACCACTTAGAAGGTGAATAATCTGGATTATTTGGTCCAATATCACACAATTAGCAGTTAATTTGATTTAGAATGATTTTATATCACTTTAAATAGATAGGTACATATTTTTTACTTTTATTACTTGTGAAAATATGTACTAAAATAAAGACTTAATAGAGACATCCACATGTCTGT
Organism: Urocynchramus pylzowi; assembly: GCA_013397555.1. Taxonomy (NCBI): domain Eukaryota; kingdom Metazoa; phylum Chordata; class Aves; order Passeriformes; family Fringillidae; genus Urocynchramus; species Urocynchramus pylzowi. The sequence continues at coordinate 8,776 of VZRH01004878.1, forward strand.
GTATAGGGGTGTCATAAAAATACTCATCCACTGAGGTCAGAAAAATAGTGAGGGAAGGAGAGAAACAGAAGTCCACATATTATTCCCTACTACTCTATATTACACAATAATAAAAATCTTGTTCTATGGAAACTGGGAAGTAATTTTAAAAAGTTAAAATATACTTAATGTGGATATTTGGATGGAATGCTTTGGTTTGGTTTGTTTGCTAAATAGCCTTTTTTTGACCATAGCTTTCCATCCAGAAAGAGATGCTATGATTTCCTGAATAACTCCTCATCTTTTGGTAAATCACTATTTGTTGTTTTGAGATCATTAGTGTTATCCAAACACTAAAGATTTTGACTGTGAAATAGCCAAAGATGATTTGAGGGCCATTTTCTCTCCCATTAGTCTCCCTGTAAATCCTGGAATTCACAGGATTATCTACCCCCACTCTACTACTCTGAGTTGGTTCCTTTCCCAATTTATCATCCAGTAAAGCAGGCAAAAGGACCCTGCTGCACTTTGTAATGAAATGTCCCACACAGGAAATAAGCTTCAAGAAATAAAGCCACATAGAAAATCAGTACCCATTATAGAATTGATCATATACATTTTGTTTTGCATAAAATGGCTGTGAAAGTCACCAGAAGTAAAATAGCTTTTATTGAAATCTGGAGATTTTGTATTACTGCAGACAAATTTGTGCCATTCTTTTTTCCTGTTGCAAATATTGCAGTTTTTACAAAGTCTATCAAATATTGCTGTAACTCAGAATAATGGAATGTTTTAATAATTTAAAGTCCACAGAGCATGCTATAGTAATATTTACCCTTATTAATTCTTTCTATCTGTAATTATTGCAAGGGTATCTAAAAAACCCACTAGGTAAGCAGAAATATCTAAGAAGAAAGAACAAATAATCTGAAAAAGTTCCATGGAAAATATGGAAATATTACAAAATATTTCCACAAAATTAAATATTTTTATAGCAAATAGAAAGATGCTAACATATCAACCTGTATTTAGCTTTAGTTAGACTAATGAATCAGTGACAAACTATTATTTCACACTATTTATACAGATATTGAAAGACTTCTTTTTATAATATATGGATGCATGTAGAAACAAAACTATATATAGTAAGTATTATGCCTTTTTTATCCCTCAAATATCTTTAATTATAGAAAAAAATTCACCTTGATATTTTAATTAATTTTAATCTTCCATCAACTGAGACTAATAGTGACTTGCTCATAAAAACTGACATATATTCTACCCAATCCAGTTTTTTTGAAGATGTCAGCATTATCCTCCCTAAAACTGCCTTAGAAAGCCACATTTTTAATGTCTGACAATAAAACCATCATCTTGAAAGGCAAACAATTTTTATTCACAGTGCTGCTTAAAAGAGCTTAGCTTTATGATGTTTATGAGAATGTAAGGATTATCTAGGAAGTTTCTCCAGAATTCTACTATAGAAATGAATATGGAAGACCAATATCTGCATGGATTTATTCTTTTGGAATTGTTCACCACCCAGAACTATGGCTGTTGATATCCCTGATGCTTAGCTAGAAAAGTTAGGACATTTTCATTAATCAGATGATCTATTAATCAGATGATTTATCTATTAATTATAAGATCAATAGATAAAACCCCCTGCAGCATGTCCCTAACCCTGCAGAGTACTGGCACTGAGACACTTTGGAATGTGGTGGTTGAACCCCACAGTCCATGGTGATGCCTTGGTGTGTTTGGGGCAGGGCTGGAGGTGTTGGGACACAACTTCCTTTTACATCAGCTCCTATGGGTTGCACCATGAGAAACTATTCTCTGTGAAATTTGCCTTCAAAAATCTTACAAACACTTTCTTGTTTAGCTGAGATTAATCAATTTTCAGTATTGCAGTGTGCTGTTTCATGCAGCAAAGGTTACCAATGACACTGGCACCACTGCACCTGATTGTTTCAGGAAAAGGTCAAGGAGATGAAAGCAGATTAAACTCTGCTCTTCTGCTAGAGATCATTTCCCAGCACCAAAATAATACACATCAGGGAAGTAAGTTAATACAGCTCTGCAGTCACATGTATTCTCTGAAAAGGTACAGATTTTCATCTTCTATGCTCTCAGCCTGCTTCTTTGACCAAAAAAATTCACTTCCAATTACAAGCAAGCATATTTAAAGCTAAATACTACTCAACACCACATTAGAAAAATGTGATTTCTTCTATGTACTTTCTCTGAAGGTTTCCTAAGCCAGAGTTGCATTATTTATTAACTGAAATCAATACTTTCTGTAAATTTGCACAGAGAGATAATGAAACATCAATTAAAATATTTTTACTTTTAGAATAAATTGTAACTATGAATAAGATATCAAAATTTCATCTCCTGTCTAGTTAGTGATATTTCTAACTTGACAGAAAAATGTATGAATTGAGGGAAAAGACAAACTCTTATTTTCTCTATAGCTGATAGACTGCAGCCCATCATCCTTGAACAGAATTTCCTCAATCCCAATACTCCCCTACCCTAGCCTGTAAATTTTTTTTTAGTCCTCATTGATCTTAAACTACAGGATAAAGAAAGAATTGTTAGAAAATTTTAGAAGAACAGTCTAATTTTGAATAATGGAGCTTGGAGTTTAATAGTATGTATATGTGAATCAGTTACTGGAATCAGACAATTTTTTTACAGATAAATTTGAGCCAATATAATATGAAGGTAATTAATTTCTAAACTGTAAAACTCAGTATTGGAAACTGGCTGAACAACTTCTCAGTAGTTTACAGTAGCATATAACAGCTGTTTGCCATGTATAAGTCAGAATTTATAAATCACTTAGAAAATGTTCATTAATCTCTAAACACTTTAATACAATTATAGATCAAGCTCATGATTTAGAAGCTGTTGAATGCATTATTAAAAATAATATGGAAAATAGAAGTTTAAAAACACAACTTTATATTCAGACAGAAAAAGCACAAAGGTAATTCTTGCAAATGTAAATTCATTCAAAGAATGAGATTTAATTAACGTTTCAGCAATTTATAAGGTTTGCCATTAGCTTCAGCAGTAAAGTTTTGACTAATTATCTAAGTACTGTGGATGAAGGCAAAAGAGTTAGAGGAATGCTCAGGGAACATGAGCAGAGCTAGGACTACCTTGCATTTTTTTCTAGTGGGATATCTGTAACTGGTTGGTAGTGAAACAGCTTTGGGACATTAAATCTAATTTTGCAATTAGAGATTGCTTGTAAATATTTGCTTTAAAACGTCAGTTTTGAAATACTGGGGAGTTTAATGTAAAAGTTGACATTGTTATTTCAAGAAAAATATGGTGGTGAAATAAGTACAATTTGCTGAATACACACGTTTTAAAAAATTATTAAATGTTTTCATTTATTTTTCATAGTATAAATTCTTTCATTACCATGACTCTTTCTTTCACTCAGATTTGCCATGGAAATGTTCTGTGTGTCATCTTCCTTCTCCTTTTGGCTATCCTGACTCTACAAGTAGATAGCAAAATAAAACACTTGTATCTGATGCAATGTATGCCAGTTTAGCAAGTGAAAACAATAAAACACAAAATACTCTGAAAAGCCAGTCCTTCACAGAATTAGTTGCACTTGCTCCAGGTCAAGAAGTATGAAAAGGATTTAAAACGGTTTTATTGAAAAAGTCCACTTTAGAACCTCTAGCCATTTCTTGAATATCTGAATGTTCCTATTCAAGTGAAGATTTTAAGGGAAGCCTTAAAAGAAGAGAAACAAAGAAAAATATGCATATTTAATATGCAAAAATCAGTTCTCACTGGAAACATTGCATGCTGGATGGAAATAAGATTTAGCAGATTATATGTGTGGCTTTTTTCCCATTTTGCCCCCAGCCAAGAATGCATCCCCCAGTCATGACACTTCTTGTCTCATCTCTGACAGATGAGGATTCAGACTCAAATATGAAGTCTCACTTCAAATAAGTATTTTTAAAATACAAGAAAGGGTGTTTTTAAATACAATATGTACTTCTAAATTAAGTATTAGGTGTGCATACCTTGGCTACTATAAACTTTCCAGCAGAGCAATCTTTATCATTCATTCATAGGAGCACAGCATAAATTTTACCACACTAAGAAAACATTTAAACATGCAAGATATGCAGATATGAAGACAGCAAACAGATGTCTCTCATTGTTAGTCTGGGCAGAAAAAGGTAAAAGCATGTTGTTAGAAATATCTTGAAGCTAACAGAGCTGTAAAATAAACTTCTGAAGCTTAAGAAACTATGTAAATTTGAGCCTGCTCTCATTCCAAAGTGCACAACTTAATGCCATTATTGTGTATAAATTAAAACTATTTCCAAAATGTGAGCCTAAGGCAAATGCATATGGAAGAGTCAAGAGTTGTTGAGTATAATGGAGAAACTACTTTTAGGAAGCAAATTAATCAGGCAAACTGTGGAAACATTATTGCTTTAAAGACCCTGAACATTATCAGAATTGGTTTTTAATTTCCTGTGTCCTTCATTTTGAACACACTCCCTAAAGATTTGTGTGAAAGCCATGATGTGTATAAACACGGCAATCTGAATTTTTTTCAGATTGATCATTTATGATGAACACTTTACCAAAATCACTATTTTTACCAAGAATGTAACATAAGTCATAATTACACTTGTCATGCACTGGAAACACGAGAGTTTCCTTTGGTTTCCTGTTGCTCTTGTTTTTTCTAGTTTGGTTGGCTGGTTTTGTTTTTTTTTTAATGAGATATCTTTCAGAAATGTTCGGTAAACTGTGAAAACAGAAGGTTCTTGATGTAACTCTGAAGATTTTCCTGAGTTGGTCAATTAACATTTGTTGCAGAAGTTTCTAATTCACTAATTCAGTTCATATCTGAAACACCTTGTTCCCTACCCTGACTAGAATATTCAGTGGTGATCCTTTTCACTGTGTATCATTCATTGTGAGAGGTTCCAGATAACTGAAATGTGCTTAATTATCTTAACATGGTTCTTATGTGAGTGTGGAGATAGCACCAATGAGCTTATTTGACATTCTAGTTAAAATCACCAAAGTCAATAAATACACATTTCATTCTTAGGGGTTTTAATCATGTGCTGAATGCCCTTCACAGCTACAGGGAACAGGACTACAACAGGAACAAACAAAATCAAGGCATATTTCTTATCTCAGTGCTGTGTCCTTGCCAATTTCTTTGTAATGACTATTTTACATGTTTCTCCACAAATGACCCTTTCACAAATTGAAATAAACTACTATTATTAAATATAAAATTGTTGCAGCACTTGGGTGTTGCTTTTTAACAACTACAACTTAAATCAGAAATCTGCTGAAAATGCATGTCATGGACAAATTGCTAATGATTATAAATAATGGTGTACTCTGCAATGAAAGAAATGATTACAGAAGCTGAAAGACCACACTGGTAAGTGAATTGTGGGAAAAAATACAGCATTGATTAACCTTTCCCCTTCTCATTCAAACTAGAATTTAATTTTGTTCTCCTCATATTGTGCAAGTTAGAGGAACATATCTTAAAATATATGCATTGGCTGACTCACTTATGGCTAATTCTGGTGTATGAGAGATGAAAGTAAATGCAACCAGCTTGACTTTTGCTGTCTTAAAAAAATGAGTGGCCATCCAAATTTTCCAGCCGAAAAAGAACATATCTGTTAAAAAATTTATAAGCATTAAAAAAGCAATTCAGGAAATAAATCAAGATTGTTTCAAAAGCCTCTTCTCTCCTATGAATATTATATAGTAATCAGGCATATGTGAAAAGAAACATCAGCTACAAGTAGTGTTAACTGTGCAGAGGTAAGGAGCAGATGAAAATCTGTATTAATAACAATGTTGCACAAAGACCTTGGTTCTAAACTCTTAATTCTGGAAGACCTTTACAAGTCTGAGAACTGAGATGCAGAATTTCTCTCTTTTGGTTTTCTTTCCAATTGAAAATGTTTAATTTATATACACACTGCTATAAATATGCATACATATTCATATCATAAACATACTGAATATTGTTTACACAATGCTGAATTCCTTTAAAAATGTATTGTCCAAATGTATTACCATGCATCTTGAGCTTTTTTTAAAAAATTGTACTTTTTGCTGTCTTCACATCACCTTCAGTATAGATGTTTACAGACTGTCCCTAGTCAGTTACCAAGAAGTTGATATTTCTCTTCAAATTTTTCACAAAAATAGCATCAGCAATGCTGACAACAGTGCAGTGTTGGGTGGAACTCTCAATGCAGTTGTAGATGTCCACTAAACAAATGCTATAAAGTTCTTTTTTATTGTCATCTATGAAAAAGTCGTGTTCTTTCTTTCATGTGGGCTGGAGCTTTGGCAATGTCTGATGGAGGGTTTTGTCACTGTTTGATAACTGTCTTTTATTCTTATTTATGGATCTGCTATTCCAATAATCAGCCATTTACAAGAGCTGTTCCTTTAGATTTATAGGCTACTAACATAAACAGCTTGGAAGATGGTTCAAAGGGGCTTCATCATGTCATTATGAAAAGAGAGGCCTTCTTCAACTTGAAGTCACACATGACAATCTTGTCTGTAGAGACTGGAGACTCAGGAGAAAAAAAGAAAAGTTGACTTTTGATTAGGGCAAATGTTGGATGCTACTGTGGGAATCAATTTAGATGAATGAACAGGGAACTCCCCTGGCACCCCGGTGATCCTGAAACTCTACTGTCATCAGCCACAAGGATTAATCTTGATAAAATGATAAACTGCCCTGGTAGTGTTACTGAGATACAGAATGTCAGCCAGATGAGGCTCTTAACCACTTACACCATTTCCACAGTGCTTAGAATACTTCATGCCTTTAATTCATGGTGATACAGTTGTGTTTATTTCTGGAAGAGACACTGAAATCCTTCCAGGTATTCACCAATTCAATTCATCACAGCAATGAATGATAAGAGGTTCCTCTTTCTACAGACTGTCTCCATTGAACTATAAATATGTCTGAGGAGCCACCTGTACTAGAAATAGATCTTAACTTAGTTAGAAAAAGGAATTAGATTAAACACTTCCAAACACTGTCAAGATTTTACCATCAGATTAGGAAACATCACCTAGGATGTATCTGCCAATGGTTCACATAAAATAAGATGCATTATACAACAGAATCCTGACAGATTTGCACTTCTGGGGTCTGACTGAAACTCTCAGATGTCAGCACTAGACAGACACAGAAGAATGAGACAAGTGTTTAATACAGTGGTAGGGTGTGTGCCCTCAGAGTGAAGCCTCTCGTGCCTCAGATTCTGCCAACTGGTAGCATGTCTTTGATGTCACTGAGACCAGAGTCACCCACAAACTGCAGAACTGAGCAAGGAGAAGACTTTCCAGGATTCAGTGGCAGAAAGGGAATTTCTCCAGTGTAAACTTTCCTCCACTTGGGATATGTCTCATACTCCCACTCCTTGCAGTGTAAACTTAAAACCACCTCTGTTCTAAAGGAATAGAATGTATGAATGAACAGTGAGTGAAAACATACATCGACTGTTATTTGGAAATAGGAACTACCATTCTAAATTCTGTTTTGCTTAATTATGCATCATTTACTACTTTAATTATGCATGAAAAACCTCCAGTACTTCTGAATTTTCTTTAGGCAATGCAGACACTATGGCATGCTAAGAAAGTTATATATTGAGATGTCTCTTCCTTCCATTAGTCGTAAGAGAAACATAAATTACAACTCAGCATATAATTTTCTGCTTCTTCACACAATGATTTAAAGTTGATTGAGCACAATTACTTTGTACTCAGCATATTTACTGCTTTATAAAACTTTCTCTCTCTCATAAAGAAAAGGCATCCAGGCACTTTTCTGAACAATAACATTGTTAAACATTTTTTGATGAGGCTTTTTGTGAAAACATGTTTTATCTTTCAGTTGTTTACAAATCACTTTAGCAATGATTTGGCAAAGTGCTTTAATATGTACTAATGTTCCTTCTTGAGCAGGAACTTTGCTCAAGTGCTTTTCTGAGCAGAATCCTGTTTATCTGTCCATTTATCTGAGTTTAAAGTGAGGATTTATTCTGGTATCTCAAAACACTTTTAAATAAAGCTACTGAAGGGTAGCATATAGATCACTTCCCTCATCTCTCCATCTGCAACATTTGTACTTCCTAACACACCCTGCCCTATCCTTGTTTGCCACACTGGCTGGACAAGACACAGCACATGCTGTGATTGTACAAGACCATAAATATATATATTTTCTTGGCTAGCCAGTCAACAGGCAGGCTGAGTGGTCAGTCAGCTGGTGTCTAAGACAGAAAGCAACCCTCACGTAGCTGAACTTTGCTTTTCAACTTGCAGACCTAACCAAGGGCTTGGTGACTGAAGGGTCATTCTTCTCAATTCTGTTGAATCTTTTTTGCTGTTATCAAACTCATGTTGGCTAATGGGTTCATAGTTCTTCGTGGTGCCTGACAGACAATGTGGCCACAGAAATTTTGTTTCCTAATGAAGCCAAGGGTTAAAAACCAAAGCCATGGATGTCAAAATTATGAGTCCTTGTATAAAATCAAAGGAAAAGGTAATCAATATTACCAAGTGAATTTTACAAGACTTACTCACATTAATGTTAGTAATTTCTTTTTAGTATTTGATCAGGTCTGGAAATGCTTTAGACATAAATTACAGAGAGGTTTGAGGGGTGCAGTTTGCAAAGCCTTTTTTTAAGTGTTACTTTCCTTCAGTCTGCTCCTTTGTCACTGTTAAAGCTGAGTACCATTTTTAATCTTGTTGATACTTGCAACTGCATGAGGAGGCAGTTAAGATTTTAATATTAGTTGTGATAGAGCTCTATGCATAAAAATCAGCTTTAATAACTTTTGAATTAGTTCACTTCTCCTGTCAGCAAATATTCCCCCTCTTTGATGTTCTCAGACTATTCTCTTCACTAATGTAGCAGAATACAATTCTTCACTTTCTGTGGATGCCCACAGAACCCTTCACTGAATTACTTGATTCAGCAAGATTGTTCTCCAAAAAGAAAGAAAAGAAAATCCCCTGAAGAACAAGCTAATAATTTTGCATGTTTAATGACCAATCTGTTAATTTTACACAAACCAGTCAAAAGAAAAGGCCACTAGAGGGAAGTAAATCCAATATGCTCAAAGAAAATAAAAATTAAAAAAAAAAAAAAAAAACTACTCTAAATTATTGTAGCTAACAGAATGGTTTGAACTTACAACAGCAGAAGATTTTGGTCTGTATTCTTAACAAGATATGACAACTGAATAAAACAATTAATGTATTTATAAAGAGGTCTTGCACTTCATGCAATGTGCATACCAAAACCATTAAAAGAGTATGTAGGAAAAGACTGCATATTAAAAGGTAGTATCAACATGGGATAAATATGTTGTGTAGGTATAATTTATTGCACACCTGTATCTTTCACATTAGACACATATCAAATGCAAAAAAAAATGGATTTAAACCAATGTCTTTGGACTTCTGGTAAAGCAGTCCTTGTAAAAACAAATATATTTTCAATTTGTTGTCACGTCATATGTTTAATCTTGGATCTTTGTTTTCCATGAATATATGCACAAACCTGCAGCATCATGCAATAACTACTGCCCATTGCATCAGAATAAAGACTATAAGGCAAGATTGCCAGCAGTGAGTTTATAATAAAATCTCTGCAATGTTCCAAAGCTTTAGTTCTACAGCTTACTTTTCTGAGGTTGGATACCCTAGCTTTTTCTATATCCCTTCTTATTTATGACTAAAAGTAACTCAAAAAAATGACCATTTTTCTCTCCATATTTTTCATCAACAAAAACTCCATTAATTTTCTTCCACATTTCATACAACATTTACATGTTTTTTTTTTCTTGTCCTTTTAAATATATAGTCACCATGCTTATAGTTTTATACAACTACACAGCCTCTAAGCCTACAGAGATGGTTTTTTCTTTATAACTACATTTTATATACAGCTCCATTTCATTTACTACAGCACTTTCTCACGCAAAGCTGTCTTTTTTTATCCAGATAAACTGACAGATATTCTGAAAATCTGGTCTTAAATCCTCTGAAGCCTCTCCAATAGCATTTTTAGTAATGTAAGAATTATTAAAGGGAATGCAAACAGTCTAGAGTTTACTGTCAGTCTGTCAAAAACTATCAAAGCATTGGTCTTTTCCCTGTTTTGAGTAAACCACAGAGAAAATCTATATCCTTAAACCAGGGACAGACAACAGCAAAAGACATTATTTTTTAAAAGCCTACCACTTAAATACACATCACAAGCTGTGTTCACACAGCTGTTATCCACTTTAAAAAGGAACTTTATTTCAGGTGACCTCCACCTGGTGAGCTTGGTGACTGCATTTAATACCATGGAGCAAAACATCCAAAAGGAAATTTACACAGGGGAAGTTTCTGGCACCTTACTTTCTCCCTTTAGTGAGAAAGGAAAAGTGAGATGCAGGTCTCCAACATGATACATTGCCTCAGTGCTTCAGGCAATTCTCAGTGCAAGGCCTATATATCATTAGACATGTTATATAATTAGCTCTTCTGTTATCATCATGGACAGTGAGCGAGTGGGTTTTGTGCTTTTTCAAATCAATTTTCATGGATATTATTATTATTACCATCACTGTCATTATTATCATCATCATCACAGCAAGCTGTTCATTTTTGTATGCCCAAAGGCAAACGAGTCATTACTTACTCATCGACAAAACTACTCGTCCCAGATACACAGGTAAGCAGATTTTTGCTAGGCTGATCAGTGAAAGAACCCAGGGCCTTCCCTACAAGTGGAACATTACAGGATGCTCCTGAACATTAGTACTTTTACTTTGCAGAAACACATCATCAAATGTATTCTACTCCAAACAGCAGTTCTGCCAGCTCAGTTCCTGCTCTACATTAAACAATTCAGCTGCAGTTGCAATGTCACTGCACAGCAGGTGAAAAACATTTCTGGAACAAATGTCAGCAAGGGATAATTCTGAAATAACTTTCTTGTCTACAGTTACACAAGCCAGAAGAGAGCAGTGCTATATGGATTGCATTGTTGCTAACCTATGATGCTGTTTCCTGGCACAGTAAGTATTTCTAAAGAAGAAAAAGTTGCAGAAATAAACAAAAAACAGGGAGCTCTTTTAGTTCCCCATGTTTCTCACAAAGATTCACCTTGGGCATGAATTCAAACTGAAATGGGGGCAAGAAAAAGTTCAAAACAATAATGCAAAGTTTACAAATAAAGGAATAAAAAAGAATCTATTAGGATAGTTTGCCTGAGGAAATGGCTCATACAGATGCAGAAGTATCTTACAGTGAGGTAAGCTGCATTATCTGTGCTATGAAACATAGATTCCAAGGAAAGTGAGTTCACTTTCACTCTGCCTTCAGAGTTCTGGAGCTGTAATGGATAACCTGTGGTGTTTTACTCTGGCAAAACCGAAGTTGCAAAAGCACCAGACTCCAGTCCTGAAAGACCACTGACACAGCTGGTCTCAGATGGCTAAAGCCTGCACTTAATTTTAAACAGAAAGGCGTGGGTTTGTGCCCTGTGTAATGGGGTCAAGGGCCACCTGCCAAAAGCATTTAATGCCCTCATCAGCAGAAGCTGAAGGTCCTCATGGAAGGCACTTAAAAACATTCAGCAATCTGCAAAACCCCCAAGCCACTGACCTAAGCTTCCAAGAAACAAAAGAACCCCCCAGCGAGCGCCCGGGTGGCAGGGACAGGACGACAGCCAGGCAGCGCTGGCACTTACCATCTTGGTCTGTGGTGACCGTGATGGCTGTGAACTGCTTGGGGGAGAAGCTGAGCTCCGAGACGCCGTTGGTGGCCTCGATCTCGAAGGTGTAGTTGGCGTGCGACACGAAGTCGAGCACGGTGACGGAGGAGTTGGTGAGCCCGGTGTGCCGGGGGACGAAGCGGATGCCCCCGCCGCACATCTCGCACTGGCTGGCGTCGGAGCCGCACTTCTTACAGACCACGCTGTAGGTGAGGTCCTTCCTCCCGCCCGTGTCGCTCGGGGGGCTCCACTCCAGCATCAGAGCTGTCTCGTTGATGTTAAAAACCACGTTCCTCGGAGCAGAAGGTGGCCCTGCAGAAAAGGAGGGGAAAGCCTGGTAAGCCAGCGTTACCTGCTTTGGAGAAAAAAATTGCCTTAAGGCAATGATTTGCAAATAAGAGCTACATTTCAGTGACAGATGCAATGTCAAAATTAAAAGTTAATCTACATATAATACTTGAAAAAAAAAAAACAATAAATCAATGAAATCACAAAAAGCTGAATAATCAAAATAACTTAGAATTAATTCAGAAAGAATTTAAGGCAACACAAAAAAGACTTGGGAACATCACAGCTAGACTAGATAACACAAATTTTCAATAAATGGCTTTCGATGCTGGGGGATACTGAGGCAGAGCTCTAACCACAAAATTTATATCCTTATTTTATGTCTAGTAATGTAGGTTTTTCTGAGACTTAAAATCTTTGACGTTTCATAAGAGACAAATTGAGTAATAAATAAATAACAGTTTTGGAATAAAGACAAGAGGTAAAATTGTTTGTATTAGTTTTGCACTGCCAGATATTTCTTTCTATCCTTCACTGCTTATCCCCAGGGATTTCTTTGCTGCTGTGCATTAACAGGGTTAGGTGGCAACAGGCCAAAACTATTAGGCATAAGAAACAGTTTACAAGTTTTCTTTCTTTCCCACCTGGCATCTCATCAGCATCAGGATAACAGTGAAGACATCAACTTTTCAACTTAAAGGTCTAAAAGGATGATCAGGAAGCAGGAGAGAAAGTACTTTAAGGCTATGAGGAGGAATGCAAAGACAACAAGCAGGTGACAGAGAACCACAAGTGACTGTGGGGCACTGCCAGAGAACCACCAGTGACTCGCCTCCAATTTCCCACTCATCTCACAACAGTCACGGAATGTCCAAGTTTTAAGCTGCTTGCTCACTTACTGTGTAGGATCACATGGAAATCATCTGAGGCTTTACATATACATATAAAAATACATATATAGAATGATCTAGTGATTGCCCCCTGCACTGAGCACTGGTGAAGCACCTTGAGTCCTTTGTCGAGTTCTGGGCCCCTCACTTAAAGAAAGGCATTGAGGGGCTGGAGAATGTCCAGAGAAGGGCAATGGAGCTGGAGAAGAGTCTGGAGCACAAGTCTGCTGAGGAGCAGCTGAGGGAGCTGGGGGTGTTCAGCCTGGAGGAAAGGAGGCTCAGGGATGACCTTATTGCTCACCAAAACTCCCTGACAGGAGGGTACAGCCAGAGGGGGGTTGGTCTCTTCTCTCGGGCAACAAGTGACAAAAAACGGGAAATGGCCTCAAGCTGTGCCAGAAGAGGGATTCAGGTTGGACATCAAGAAGAATTTCTTCACAGAAAGGGTGGTCAGGCAATAGAATTTACTGTCCTCAGAGGAGGTTAAATCAAATTCCCTGAAGGTGTTCAAGAAACCACAAGATGTGGCACTTAGGGCTGTGGTCTGGTTTACAAGGTGGTGATTGGTCAAAGGTTGGACCTGGAGATCTTGGAGGTCTTTCCAACCTTAATGATCCTATGATTCTATGATTCCATATCAGATTCCACAGTCTAACAGAAGAACTTTACCACCAAATTATTTTTTAGATAGGAATTAATAAAGGAGTGACAGAAAGGTACAAATTGCTACAGGACATCTTAATCATCTTATCTCAATTTCTTATAGTATTAGTCTTCTTCCACTTAACATGTTTCAAGCAAGCACTTACAGATGTATGATTTTTCAAAACCAATTTGGAAGTAATCCCAAAATAAAAATTATTATAAGAAACATGGACTTGTGAGGCCTTATACTCAGTGTTGATATATGTGAGATGACTGAGGCCTTATACTCAGTGTTGATATATGTGAGATGACTGTGGTAAATCCAAATGCTGATCTCTGGGGTTTTTGGCTGAATGAGTTGAATAAGCATTATATTTTCAGCTCTCAATAAAATCTGCTAACCAATGGTTAGCAGAACTTGGAAAACTTTCAGCTTGCTTTGCAGCTTTGAATGATTTATAAAACTGCCAACAGGACTTAGGCATAAAGTTTTGATTGAGAAACTGGTAAAATTTTGAGTGAGCTTTTCCTTATTTCAGAGTTTCTTAAGCAGACTGAAAGGCTACAAGAAACAATTGCAAATGGCACCAGCTAATTTTTACACAGAGTGTAACATTCATAATTTTGAAGTGATGCTTTTTATTTATTTATGTGGCATAAGCATGGGTATAAAACCTGGAATGCTTGTAAATAAAAAAGCTGCTATTGTGTGGGAGTGCTAATGTGAATAATAAACATTAAGCTTTTCTGTGAACTGTAATTCAGCCACTTTTTCATTTCTGGTATGTACTTGTAACTCTTAGTAAGAGAGTAATTAACTTTGCCCTAAAATAAATGATGAGTTACCTGCTGGATTTCCAGCACTTGATATCGAAAATAGATGGAAGTGTTACACTGCTTTGAATTTTTTCAGTGGATAAGAAAGCTTAAAATCTTTTGAATGGATGAGCATTTATTAACACATGTATCTGTCCAGAGTTTATGGTTAATAGATCACCAATCTTCCCTCAAATTATCTATGAGGATGACGGTTCTAGCTACTCTGCAAAACAGTCCTGAGATCAGAATAAGCTAAAACCAGCACACATTACTTCAGCTTCAGTTCTTATTCTTTATGTTCAGAAGACAGGAATAATTATGTTTCCTCTAAAACCATGCTGTGAGAATTAAATAATGACTGGCTCTTAACAAATTCCCACTGTTAAAACCATGGATGAGTTTTAGGAATATGGAGGATGAGCTGTAATCTCACTTCCATATGTGCATAACTTTAGGTAGATGAGTAATCCCCTTGAAATAATTGGTAATATTAATGCACGTAAAACTAAGCAGCTGTGTAATTGCTTGAAGGATTGGAGTCAGTGTTCTAAAAATGGCTTAAATTTAATCTTACATAAACTATAGACAGTATGACAACAGGTTATCGCAGCTCAAGCTTTCTTGATATTATTACATCAATTTTGGCAGGCCCAAACAGGAATGAATATGAATCTGGGCAATAGGAGAGTTTTGTCTGGCTTTGTGAATTTTTATTGTCTATCAGATTTTCCTTGTACTATATGGAATGGCATCTATAGAGGAACCGATACAGGAAATAAAATACTATTTTAAGAAGATATTTTTTTCATTTGTACTAGAGAATGAAGGTTCTTATAGTCATGGTTTGTAACTAATTTATAAGTTGTAAGAAAAATCGCATATTATTGTGCATTCACATTTCAGTGAAAAGGAAAACTATCAATTATATTAGAGGTGTCTTAAAGTAGATGACTGTCCTCTTGCAAATGCAGAAAAAACCCACAAACACACTTCATACTCAAGGCCCCTCATGCCAATTTGCACGAGGATTAAATAGCTTTTTAATTGCTGTTAAATTATGCCAGTTAAACTGTGATTTCATGCAAATATTAAGCTGTAATGACATGCAGTGAATCATTTACTAAGATTTAGAACTTGGAACAAAGAGGGACAATTAATTGTAATCCTCAGATTCAGCTAAATTATGTGTCACTGGGCTTTTATGAATGTGGCCTGATTGCTTTGTTATAATTTATAAATTATACAAAGATTATTTGGCACATTGGAAAAAGCTGGCAGCAGTAACCCTTCTGCAGACATCTGTATGCAAAGCTCTCGGGGTTTTCCTTATATTGATTTTTAAGAAAAACAAGTATATTGGTGAAAATAAGGGATCCTTTCCTCACAGCAAAATTCACGACTTTGAGTTTTATGCGAAAGAATAAAATACAGTTCAGATGGATGAGCATTATAAAAACATGCAGCTCTTCTGCTGAGACGGAACTCAGCCAGAGCGTGAGCAATGTCTTTTGCTTCATTTACAAATTACAATGAGGAAGTATTTTGACACTTGCTGTGGAGGAGACTGGCGTGGATGTCGTATGGTGAAACAGGCCTGCTCTGAAAGCAACAGAGCTGAGTTTGTGCCTCATGCAGTGCTTTGCACCTCATCTTGTTTTATTTATTCTCTTCCTCTCTGAAGGCAAAGTTCATCTTCCTGTGTGTGGAAGGAAGAGGAGCAAACCCTGCAGGAGCACTGCAGAAGTCTGGTGAGGGCAATGCAGTATTTTACACACTTGAGAGTGAAGACTGTCTGGAAAAAAAATGGTTACTTTTGAAGTAAGAACTGTCCGTTATACACTATTGGACTTGGGTAGAATTTTACCTTGTTTGAGCACTGAAGTTACAGCAGAAGGGCAAAGATTAAGCATCACCTTAGGATACTCAGAATCAGCATCTGGCTGTGCCCCTTGAGTTCATAATTGAATTTTGATATCTATATATGTAGCATAGATAAATAATGTCACTTGCTGTAGAAATACATTTTTCCCTTCACACTTATCCTGTGAAGCAGACAGGAAGCATGGAAGCCAGTGACTGCAAACCCATATCCCAAGTCTGAGCATAACGTTAAATTGCAAAAAAAGTTATATATATACATAATATATATATAATAAATATATAGTACATATGTATATATATTGTATATATATACAATATATATATTTATATATACTTATAGAAATATATTGTGTATATATAACAATAGAGGCAGTAAAGACTTCAAGTGTGTTGCCTGATTTTGCTGCGGAAAGTCAGTGCTGACTCTTTAAAATAGAGGATACACTTTGTGGCAGAGGTTATTGAACAGAGCGTAAGTTTGTCGGGTTCAAATTGTTAAAGCATAACATTAGAAGAGAGGCATTCAGACAACTCAGACAACCAATATAAGCCTGCCTGACCTTGAAAAGATGGATCAATTCATCCAATTATTTTATAGTAGGAAATGTTAGACTTTATGTACAGAATAATCAGATAGGGGATTAGATATGATGCTATTTGTTGCTCACTCTGAATGCAGAGATTGCTGATAGAGTACTTGCATATGGCAAAGAAATACAATAAGAAGAAGAGTAGCAGTGAGAGATTGATAAGAAGTGTAAGTCAAATGAATAGAGCCTAGGAGAAGGAGATTAACAATATATTCTAATGTAATTTTCATTCCTCTTATTGAATTAGATTTCTATTAGGGTGTTCCGCAAAGTGAACACTCCCCTCTACGGAATGCAGCTACATAAAGTAAAAATGGGAGCTGTACAATTTTGTAAAAGCACACAGTACTTTCACAAAATTAATCAAAGTGGATTTGAAGCTCATCTAAAAGAAGTGGATGCCTGTCTTAAATCAAGGTGGGTTTTTTTCCCATAATGCTACATATGAAGTTTCTCAGTACTGAGGAAGAGTTCTGGAGTGAGGAATACTGCCTATCCCCATACAGGAATGAAAAGAGAAAACAAAATATCTAGCTTAGGCATATAACCTTGTAGGATATGGGGGAGCAAATAAAATGGGCACCAGTAAAGTCAGTCAAAATGTTTGAACATGAAGACATTTGTACGGGGAATCCACTCTTCATTCTTGTTTCATTTAAGAATATTTCTCCCTTCAAAGGTCCCAAGAAAATTTTCTGTTTCTTATTTCATGTCTTATACATCAAGATATAAATCTGAGAATTAATATGGAAAATGCAGATCTTTCCCAAAGGTGGTTATGTAAAAATGGCATTTCATTTCAGCACAGCATTTTCTGTCTATTTAGTCAAAGTTCCTCATTTTCTTAAAACTTTTCAACTCCTTTTATTACGGTAAAACATGAAGGAACAATTTGTTGGAAGGAACAATGTAAATTCCACTCATATCTGTATCTTTGTTTATTAAATTTAAATAGCCATACCTGCACAGATCCACCAAAAGCAGTGAGGTTGTATTTATGACAGAAATATAATTTTAATAACTGAGAGACTAATTTGAAAGCAGTGGGGCTAAAGATATCACTTAGGGAATAACTTGGCCTGAAGACTCTCCATTACTGCTGATGTGCAAGGCAAGAACAGTCTGCCTGTCAAGAGGTTCAGTGTCATTAGCAGAGCTGACAATTAGTGAAATAATCATCATTGTAGGTGTAAGATGAATACATCTGCTGTGCCAATCAATGAAGTACTGATACCTTGCAGCCTAGGCTGAGTAGGAGACAGTGCATGGTGGCACTGAACCAAGAAACCAGAATGTGCTTCACTGTCTCCTTTAGTTCTTCCTTGTCCCAAGCTGAGGTGAGATGAGGCACTGACATCCTGTTGTGGTTGATTTTTGCCCTGCCTCAACTCACTCAGTTACTTTGGCTGACATCCTCAGTAGGAATGTGGAGGTCTGGCACCAAGTTTTTCCTGACAATTTTCACCCAAAGCAGCTCTCTGCACTCACATTTGTTAAGAAATCAGCAGGGTTTTGAAGTAACTGCACTCTGATGCCGCAGGACTCTCATGCTCCTCCCTATCTTACCAACATACCAGGGTATCAGAGCTTATAATTGTGCCCTGGAAGATAATTATGGAATCATAATGCCACGTTTGAGTAGTTTTTTCAAAGAACTCTCTTTTGGCAATGATAAACCAATGACTTATAAATAATATGGAGCCACATCTGCATAATGTATGAGTGAAACCCTCCTCCCAAGCACGAAAGTGTCAAGAACACCTGGGATGTTTTGGCTCTGGGAGTAAGTTTTTAATGGCTTGTGCTTGTGGCATTGATTTGAGTGGAATTATTTGTAATCACCATTTTCCTGTGGGAAGCCTGAAAGGATGCTGTTTATTCCCTCACATACTTTATGCAAAATGCCAGGCCTATGTGCTCTACTCCAGAGTGAGCTGGGACTGGGGGACACTCTCTGAGCCCCAGAGGTATCCAGGGGCTTACCTTCCCCCTGAAAACCCTCTAGTTAGATTAAACAGTTTTCTGCCTTGCGTCTGAGGAGTGCCATTTTTAGTGACCATCAACCCTCATGAAGTGGATGGACAATGTCTTGGTTTTGGTAATGACCTCAGTGCCTATGAACTTGTAAATCAGCTTTAAATTATCAGGTCTACTCCAAATTTGCCCAGTCCAGTGTCATTGGAGAAAGCAGCCTGAGCAGAGGAAGTAGCTCAATTCAGTCAGCTCAGTTATTTTTTCGTGATGCTGCATAAAACATCCCAAAACACAGCTATGCACTGATGGTTATTGCAACAGCACATTGTCTTTAGGGCTTTATCTCTTAAAAATTTTGTATACTTAATCCATCAAAATACATCATGAATTTAACATGTTTGTTTTTTAGAATTCTCTTAACTGTGGCACAAAAAGTACCAAGATAAAATCTTTCACTAAAAGAATTAATAGTGTGTTATACCAAAAACTAGGTGTCTTAGAGGATTCTGCAAAGTCTGTAATCACCTTTATTAAATAAGTGATTTTAATAGCCTATTAAAACATAGTATTTCACACACAGATTTTCAAATACTACTGTTTGTTCCAGGTTTGAGATTAAACAGATACAGTTGCTTTACAATCAATAAATTAATCCCAGTGAGTAACAAACCATGAATGGAAATCTATAGGAAATATTTTATTAAGGGGTAAGAAAACTTATGCTATGTATTTCTAGACATAAGCCCATTGATCAAAGTAATAAAAATCTCTTCTCAGAACTTCTGCCCCCAGAATGATGGACATCAGGTTTGTCTTAAGGACAAATTTAGGTTAGTTAAAAATCACAAAATTATGTATTCTAAAATTCATCCAAAAAAATCTAATGAATTTTCATTATCACAATTGCATAAGAAGGAATAACTCTCTGTTAAAAGAAGGTGATGGTCCTTAAAAGAGGTTTAAATTATATCTAATTCTGATTTGATACTTTTTTTTTCTTTCTAAAAATTATTGTCTTGTCTTTTTTAGAGCATTTAGTTTTTATTTGATTGTGTGGGGATATTTGTCTGATACTTTTCATTTAAATCTTAGGAGACAGAAGAGCATGTTACATCAGTTTTTTTCTTTACACGACTCTGGCTTTTTCAAAGTTTTTGCACCAGAAAATTTTCAAGTATATAAAATACCCATTACTGGTGGTGGAAACACCAAATAGTTATCTGTAAGACAATGATTACCTCCTATTATATCTCAGAATTACAAGTTCAAAAGTCCCCAGACTAAGAAACCTGGATATGTTTAGGGTTATCTAGACACTAAGCAGAAATGTGCTGTTTGAATTTTGATTTAAAAAATCTCTTTTGATTAACAGGAATGGAATTCTTCACAAACTCATAGGTTTGTTTTTAATACAAAACCAAATAAATGAGGCAACAGAACTGCCAACACTGGTAATGATCAGACTTACGGGTACATGCCATAGTTGGTGGGTCCTTCTCAGCTCTGAAATAACCTTTCTCACACTGACAGACAGAAGTTGCTTCTATGTGGGTCAAACTGTGTGGAGGGCACTTGGAGCACTTCACATTTCCAGCAAATGCTTTATAGAATCCAGGCCTGCAAGCTGAAAAGTAAGAAGATAAGTTTCAGTAATAGAAGAACATTTTGGTCATAAATAAAATCTGTTCCAAGCAGTAATAATGCTGCTTCTTTCCTTTCCAGTCTAGATATTAATGCTTTGATGATACAGTTTTTGACATTTTTCATTTTGGTATATGGACTTAAAAGAAAACAAAGAATCTGTTCTTGGTATACAATGGGGAATTGTTAAGAAAGATAACTCCCCAATTTTTAGTCAATCCTCAGTGCTGCTTGAAATTGTCTCTGAACAACTTCACTACTATCACTAAACATTATCTATGTTTTATCTACATGTATTAACCAAAAAGAGTAAGATAATTTCTATATCTACCAGAGCTGTTAATATGGCTTCCTTACTGAAATAATGGACAACTTGCAATACCTAAAATATTTACCCCCACAACTCCTTGGTGAGACAGGGATGACATCCCTAAATATTTGTGGCTGGTCTGACTTGCCTACAGCACCCCAAGATACCTCTGACAGCAGGGCCACAACGGCTGGTCCCTGCTGGCATGAGAGGCTGGAGAATGAGAAAGGGATGAAGGAAGAGATGAAGGAAGGAGTCTCTGACACCCTCTAGCACAAACCTTCACAACCTTCCTGATTGGGTTAGGAAACAACCTGGAGAGCAGCCAGCCTTGGGACAGGGAATGTTGGGGTGCTCAGAGCTCATCACTTCCCCAGTTACTGGGAGCTGGGGTCCCTGCTGTTCTTAACCACAGCACAAGCTCACAAGCCTTTTTTTGCTGGCCTTTAAAGCAGAAACAAGTCATTAAAATAAATCTTATCCCAGATCTCTTGGGCATGCATTCTGAGATATAATTTTAAAATCATCCTCAGACTTCATCACACACACTTAAACAGAGATTTCTTTCTTTTCCTGCCAGCTACCACATTTGCACATGCCAAGCATGTGTAGCAGTTTCTGTCTTCTGGCTTCCCCATATGAAAACATTAAAAATTAAAGAGCAACTCAGACACGTGCAGATTTTACAGACTCCTTTTCCTCTTGACTCCTCCAGTAGTACAGTGGAAACCAGCACTATAAATATAATTTTGAGGTTCCAAGTGGCTTTTTCTCACCTTGACATATTCAAGACTATTTTCTTTACACTGCTAGAGGAAATAGGCAGTACTTCCTTTTCTTGTAAAAAAAAGATACAAAAAGATTTTAAGTTAGGTGTTTCTAAAAAGTACCCCAAAGTATTCATTTAATGGATTTAGTGTCAGTTCATAGTAATTGAGTTATTAAAAAGTATTAACTCATAGATAACATACACAGCATCAGTTTTTCTTCTGTTTCCAAAGGCTTTTCTTGATATAAAAGCAGTTCCAGTAGTAGCTGACTGAAAAGGAGTAAGATGACACTGAAAAAGATAACACTTGATTGCCTCTCAGAACCCAAGAGCCAATTTTTCAAATGCAATTTCAAGAGCTTAATTTTGACCCAGCAATTTCAGCAGTTCTCCCCCCAGTGAGCTGTTCTGACTTTGCTGAATAGACATTAGGGAGGTATCCTGCCCTGCTGTCACTGACTGGGAAAAAAAAAGGATTTCTGGTGTTAGAGATAAAAGGGGTGGGAACAGCAGGGATTTTCCCCTTGGAAATAGGCTACTGGTCTGATGCAATTGTGATTATAGTGAGTGGCAATTTTCCATTGATTGGAAAGGCAGCAGGTTTGGTGCAGGGAAGAAGGCAGCACTGTAGACACAGCCTGTAGGCACTGACTCCTCTCAGCTTTGCTGAAAGGAAGAGAGGAGGTAAGGCAAAATTGGGGGAAGGGTGTTATGTTTGCTTGCTCCTTCCTAATCTTCTCATGCCCAAATCCTGCCCTGATTAATATTAAATTCTTGCTTGATTTCATATGTTATGTTTGTGATTAAAGGGCTGACAATTCCAGATTGCAGTTTCATTTAAAGCAAAATGAGTGCTCTTTAAAATCCTTATTACTTCTGAAATTCACGTCTGTCAGTTCTGAAATCATTCCTTCTTCCCTTCTGTCCCCCAAACAACAAATTACTTTGGATCAAAAGAAGCACAGATTTCTCTTTCAAGAGAAATATTTTGTATAAAATTCAGGAACATCACCATTTCAAAATAAAACTTTAGGAGAAGATTTATTTCTAATTAAAACAAAAAGCAAATGTTTAATTCTGAAATGGCAGTCTCTGTTGTATTCAAAGCAATTATGGTTTTGACGTGGTAAGTCTTTTAAAAGAAAGCACATACATACTCATGGAAAAGGTGGAGGGAAAAATAAATGGATTAAGGTAGATAATTTTACTTCTTTTGAAGTCAACTCAAGTACCCTATCCCTTAAATCAAGTATTTATCAAATTCTGAGGCAGAGAATCTACACGGATACCAGGGAAGCTTTGAATTGAGAGGTTTACAAAAGTATTAAAAACCCACTCCTCACCCAAATGCAGAATCTCACAATCATGATTATTGATACTTCCAAATAAAAAGCAGCCCTTCATAAACAAGATAAAATAACATAAGCTGAAAGCCCCAAAATGATCACAAGCTTGGGAAAACTCATTCCTGTGGATAACTCAGAGTTGACTCAGCATTAATGGTGGAAGAAAATAAACTGTTACTGTGTCAAAGTCAAGATATATGCAGCCACAGTCTGAAATACAGCACTTCAGCTGCTGTACATATCTAAGCTTGGACTCTGATAACAATTATTGTCTTTCAGTGGCAAATTAACCAAAACTAAACTAAATTTACAATTTTCCACATAAAATCTGCAAATCATTTCTAATGATGACTACTCAAAAAAAAAAAAAAAAAATTGTTTTTATCTGTGTTACCACAGAGTATTTTTTCTACCTTCTAAATCACTGGGTGACATCTTGTTTCCACTAATGTTTTCTACCAGAAATGACTTTGTATGTTACTGATTATAGGAACTGTAGGAAATTTGACTTTTTTAAAGCCAAAGACAATATACTGGGGAAAGACAGTATATTGTCTTAAAGGTTCAGTAATTAGCAGGGTATCTGAATGAACAATTCAGAGACACTACAGGTTTCTCCAATAAACTATAAGTGACTAGGCAGAGAAGCACTGATAATTTAATTGGATTAATAAAAGATAACACATATATATGTGCATGCTTTGCTGCAGCTTCACCAGGATTTGACTGTGAGTTTTGTAACTAATATATTTTTTCTTATTTAATGTTAAATACATGGGATTTAGTTTTGTTTGTTTACTCCATGGTCACCTGAGGGTCTTTTGAATTTCCTAGTCCAGTAAATAAGGCCATGGCTCCACCACTCCCAAACACAGCCGTGGGCTCTCTTGTGGAAGAGTCTTTACTGCTCGAGGCTCTCACAGCCATTAAGTTCTTCACCAGCCTCAGGGGTGTATAATATATAGACACAAAACCCAAAAAATAAAAATGCAGCCATCATCTGACTGGTCACAAAACCTTGTTCCTTAAAAAAAAGAACAAAAAAAAAGCAGCATTTTGACTGCTCTATGGGAGCACGTTGTTGTCCAAGATTCCAGTTTTCAGTTGTTTCAGTTTCCTAACATCTGAATTGACCACGACAGTGTTAGTTGAAGATGAGTCCAAAGGAAACTTAGGAACAACTTTTAGGTATGTCTGACACAGTTGGTCTGTGGGTGGGAAGGTATTTGTCATGAAAATGGATTTTTTATAGCTTGCTGAGAACTCATCAATCAAATTAAATCAAAGAAGACTCTGTTGTCATTTACAATGAATGGCAACCATCAGTAGCTGTGGAAGAGGTGTTTTAATCTTTCTGAATCACACACTTCATTATGTATTTCCTCCTCATGCATTTTTTTAACCTTGCATACTGGATTCCACTAATGCCCTGTGAGACTGGTATCTTTCATATTTGTTATATTCTGAATTATCTCAATTTTAAAGTCCTCTTACCCCTCTTCTATCTGCTCACTTTATAAAAAGGGCAATCCAATAAGGTCTGTTCTATTCTACCACTGTGCAGAAAGAACGAACTATGATACTACTTTAACCAATATATATTTTAGTAGAAGTGTCTAGAAAAGATAGAAAAGAACATGAAAAAAGAATGCAATGCAAGTTAGATGCTCTATATTAAAAAAGGCAGAATATAATCACAAAATCAAGATTAGGATATTACAGAATTAGGACAATAAAGCTATGAGGACAACCATTGATTGTGAGCACTATCTGGTTAAATCATCTCATCTTTCTCACATGATTCTTGTTTTATTCAGGTCATGAATGGTCTATGAGGGGGATTCACTTTGGGTCGTGTTCAAACTGATACTGAGACTGTGCAGCATGAGTTGCTAGAAACCTGAGGAAGAATCCAGTGGATTCCAGCCACCACAGATTACAGATTATCAAACATCCTGGTTAGTTCAAACTACAAAACTAAAAGACATCATGGTATCAAGAAAGCAAACCTCTAGATTTATTTAGTTCCTACACAGAGTAAGGATGGGACAGGTGACACCCCAAGAAAACTTAATGACAGAATGAATCAACTCTGGCGGACAATAGACTGATTTCCCTTTTTTGTTTGCAATGAATTTGATAATTAATATTTCTGGGTGCTATTGTCTGCACTTAAATGCATGGCTGTTCAAATGCTGCAGTCAATCTCTTCTCTCACCAATACCTCTGCTCTCTTAATATTTCTATTCTTAGATTTGGAGAACTGGTAGGAACATTACTCAAATCCTTAACTTTAGAGAGGAGCAAGGCAGAGGACACAAAAAGAGGCAGGTGTAAGGCTGCTTCTTCAAATATGACTACATAATGACAATAGGTAAATGAAATTAAATATTCTTCCTCTGTGTGCTTTTTTTTTCCCCCCCAGTGACTTTTCTGTCATTCCCCCATTTCAATATCCTATAGAGGTTTTTTAATGAAAATTATTAGACTAAATGACAAAGGAGATAATTGCCACCTATCAAAGAGTATTTTCAGTTCACATCAGGGTAATTTTTCTCTGTATAAAACAGTAGTTTCAATACAATAACTTGAAAAATTATTCAGGTCACATAGCATAACTTAAAAGAATCTAAGGTTTATCCAAAAAATACATACAGACAAGATATTAATTAAATTAATTTTATCACTGCCTGTCATACTAGGTACAATGCGACAATTCATCAGAAAGCTGGGAGCTGTGCTACACAACCCAGGTAAATCCTCTTCTGCACAGACTCATTTTTGTACTATAAAACCAACCAACCAACCAAACAAACAAAACCCCTAAACAAAACAAAAATCAGCAATCTAAATGCCAGACTAGAATTTAAGAATATGATTCTAAATGCATAGATACTACTCAAAGAAAGAGACAGAAAATGTTTACAGTCTTGATAAAACTCTTTTTCACTTAATTGTTAGAACTAGGTGAAATTTTTTTCCAGACTAATATAGTAAATAAAATTTACTACTTCAACAGGTAGATGGCATGTAAGGGTGTTCCACTAAATACAGAATTAGCAAATTAGTGTTCTACTGAATACAATAGATCAATACAAAATTAGCAAAATAAGCAGCTGAAAAGGGGTTAATTTCATTAAAATATGAAGCACTGGAATCCAGATAAAGACAATATCCATAAAAAAACCCTGTTCAGAACTCAGGCTACACAGCTGCAAAGAGGAGCTGCACACTTTTCAAATTACCCCTTAAAAATGTTTCATAAACTTTACTCATGAGTCAAGAAGTTTTTTTTTTACAAAACAGTTGCTATAATGCAACTTACAGCAATTTTGTGAGGTTTTAGTTCAGATACTACTTCCTGAAGTCTCACAGCAGTGCCAAGTGACAAAAATGGCTGCATGACTGAGGTGCTTTATCAGTGGTGGAAGAAGAGAGACAAAACCAACAAGATGCACCTTCACTGATTTGTGCTGCTGACTCGGTGGTGGGGATCCCTGAAGTCCAATAAATTGGCTGAGGTGGGAACTGCAAATACTCAAATGCACTGCTCCACACCCAAATTAGTCTTTATTTCTGTTGATATTTTATGGATAGACCCCCATAGAGAAATCAATTGTACAATTAAACAGATTTAATAAATCCTTAAAGGAGACAGTAAAAATACTGTTTTCTACACTGCATAGTTTTTAAAGGAGCATCACTGTGTTTTAGGAAGATAGTGAATGAAAGGAATCAGTCAGGCTAATTAGGACACACAATAGAAATGGTAATCAAGGAACATGACAGCAGAGAAAAAGAAGGGAAGTAATTTCCTGCCATATATCAGTGCATACTCCTGGGATCAGGAAGATCTGCATGAAAAGAATGGAAGGAAAAAAGATTACAGCTGAAAACAGCCATCTCCAGCATCTCCAGTAATCACCTTTAAACAGAAAAGGAGAAATGTAACCCTGAGAACACCTCAGGGCAATAAGAACTTACTCACTGAGTCCTCAAATCTGTCCACAGTAGCTGTAAAAACTCTATTTTAAAGTATAATATCAGTAATGCTTTATATCATTGTTCTTTTTTACTTTTTAATCATTGTTCTGTTGTTGAAATTACCTGGAAGGACTTTTGGGAGGAAGGGATAAGGCAGGAGTGTGGTAAGTTTCTCAACACTGTAGAGAATGTAGCAAGAAATATAATTTATCATAACTACAGAAGGAACCTGTGCTTGGTGGAATTTCTCTGTATTATTTCAAGAGGAATTAATGTCCAACTTCTCTTTTCATAGAACCTTTCATGCTCCTGTGTACAGCTGAGGGCTAACCTACCACAAGACACCGAAAACAGACATTAGACAATACCAAATACTCCCTTCTGCAAGAGGCAAAAATGGTCTGAATAGATCAGATGCATTTTGTGGCTAATTCCTTTGCACATATCTATCTCCTGTATCTGTTGGTGAGAACAGTTACAGAATCATCATCTCCTGGTCTGAACATAATAACCAAATGCTACAAAATCCCTCCCACTATTAGAAAGATTTAAAGAGCCTTCGTACCAGACACATGTACAAAAATTGCTCATCTATGGAGAGCAGTGTGTCAATCATATTTTATCTTTACTATATATATTATATATATTTATATATATATATTTATCTTTACTATATATATTATACTATATATATTATATATATTATATCAAGATC
>VZRH01004878.1:36481-105553 GCA_013397555.1 Urocynchramus pylzowi
ACTATATATATTATATCTATTATATCAAATGCTATCATATATGTGTTATTCTCCCTCTCTGTCCCTTTTATTGGGACAGAGAGGGAGAATAACACATACTATTACAGATCCCATAAACTAGTAGTTTCTGTAGTCCCTCTCCCCATTTTTTCTCCTTCTTCCCCTCAGTATGTGAAACCTTTCTGTTTTCAGTTCTGACCATATGATAAGTAGTTAGTCATGGATTTCTCTTTTTCCTGTGCAGTAACAGCCCCTTAGAATCTGCAGATGCACTTTTCTCTGTCCAGAACAAATTAATCTGCTAGCCTGGGTTAATTAATTCCTATGATAGCCATTACTCAATTTGCTTTGCAGGTGGGGTTTTTCTGGTAACCAATTTTTTTCTGAGGCTGTTTCCACTTTTGCATAAAGACCAGAACTTCCAGCCTGAGTGTTGTTGCAATGATGTTTTGTTGGCTGGCTTTATGTCAGATTGATTTTCTGTGTGAAAACAGTAATTTACCAAAGCCGTTCTCAAATAATTAATGTCTTTTGGCTTCATGCCTCCAAAAACACTCAAGGTGTGCACTGAAATCCTACAAAAAATCCTCCCTCTGCCATGACTTACCACTGGATAAGCTTTATAGACAAGGAAGACCTTGAAGGAATGGAATATCCTTACAGGCAGTTATTAACAATGAAAATCTGAAGTACAGTGCAGTCTCCATTTACAAGGTCATAGTTTCTTATTGTGGCCTTATTATAACATTGCAGATTTTAATGGCTTAAGATCTAAAACTAAATTTTGGGGGTTCACTGCTTTCACTGCAGCAATTATTTTGATAATAGATCAGCTAAAGTGATTCAATTTTTTCTTCTATGTGCAATTATTAATGCAATTAGCAAGATGCAATAGAAATGAGAAAACAATTTAACCCAATTTAAAAATACTTTAAATAATCCAATATCTAAAAGGAGAGGATTAAAATCATGCTTGCATTTTCAATTATGGTTACCAAGATTGCACATTCAGGTATAGAGTTTGAATGTGTGATTTATTTAAGGCCCTGCTTTATTTGCATGTACAAGTCAGGAGTTTGGGCACACAGACAAAATTACTGTAATCATGGGGAATATTTAAATGCCCCAATCCAGACAGGTAATTGTAAAGTTGGGTAATTCATATGCAGAAAATACTGAAATGTTCTTATAAAATCAGGCATTTGGCCTTTGAAATAGAGTCCTTTTAGATGTGTTTGCAGAAAAGCTCACAAGCTTGATTTTTAAAGACACCAAACATGATTAGTGACTCCCAGACTATTTCAGTTCTGACTTACCATTTATTGAAAATAAAGTACTCATGCCTCTGTGAGAAGCAAATACAATTTTATTTTGTATTATAACTCAATACCCACAAGCTCACAGGCAAATAATCTTGATACTGAAAAATTATTTTCAACCCATCTTTTTGCCTTCTACATTACTGTACTCAATTTTATGTAATCTTATTCTATTCTATCATTGTTTTAAGACATAAGAGTAACACAATGTGGTACTTGTGAATAAAAATTCTGTGATTTATGTCAGCAACTAAGACAGTATTCAAACACCTATTTTGCCATGGAACCAACACATATAATTCTGTAATTAGTTCATTCAACTTTTCCTTCTCCTCACATCCATGTAGAATCACTTGCAATATTTACCCCCAAATTACAGTAACTATTGAATTGTATTTACACATGTATAGATGACACCAACATTCCTGGGTATTTTTGTGGGTTGTTTTTTGGTTTTTTTTTTGTTTGTTTGTTTGGTTTTTTGTTTTTTATTTTTGTTTTTTGGTTTTTTTTGTTTTGTTTTTTTGGTTTTTTGTTGGTTTTTTTGTTTGTTTGGTTGGTTGTTTTTTTTTTCCATAAGCAAACATTGCCAACTTCTCCCAACCCATTATCACATTCCAATTAATGTGAATTTCAATGTATAGGCAATACCTTGGTAACCCAAGGGAAAGCTTTGACTACTGTCTCAAATATTCATCTACTGGCCTTCTAGGACAGGAATGAATCCTTTGATGATGCAAGTCCAACCCCATTTAAATAAAGCAAAAATCAGGAAAGTGCCCTTTATCTGAACAGGTTTCTAATTTGTGTTTCACTGAAGTAGTTATGTGGGATAAATCTTCAATCCTTGTGTCTAGAATATTTCACATGATTGATGACAAGAATCAGAGTTAAGTATTTCCCCTGAACACACTGATATTTCACAGGAATCTCACAGAGATGAACCATGACTTCAATATGAATTCTCAAATAATCAGGTTGATATAAAAATTTTTCCTCCAATAAGACTTCTAGTATTGATAGAGAAATTTGAGCTTAAGAACACAGTTAAGTATTAATATAAAAACATATTAAATCTGCATAAAAGGTGAATCTCTCCTAAAAGTGCTGAAGAAGTACCAGAGAGGTTTATTTCTAGTTTTCAACTCTACTGGATGAACACTGCAGTGTTAAGTATTTTCCAAATGAAGAAAATAACAATATCCCCATCCTGAAAAATTCCAACCAAAGCCTTAAGCTTAGAGAGGTCATTGGGACTTATTCAAGATTTTCTAGCAGTTAATTATCCTGACTACAGGTGCCAGGCCCTCACATGCCACAGGCCAGGTGGGGCTGTAGCTCGTTAAATGAGGAGCCAAACACCCCAAATCAGCACTATAAGGTCATCTTACAACTGAATTTACTTTATTCTTTATATTTTCCCCCACTTTTCTTCACAGTTGCAAACATACAACCAGAGATTTGGCATAAAACTGACCTCTTAACTACAGATTGTTTAGCTCAAAAACTATTTTTTTAGCAGTTATTAGCATCAGCTTAGTAGGACTATGTGAATATGGTATCCTGCTATTTTTAAGTATGTAAATTCACATGACATTCTGAAAGAAAAATAGAAGTTTTTAAGTTTGAAGTTTTAAATAGGAATATGTGGTTTTGGTAACATTTCAGGGCAATCACACAATTTAAAAAAATGGCAACAATTTTTATATATAATTTTAGATATTTGACCAATGATTAGACATGTCTGGAATAATCACTCAATCAAAAGAAAAATAAAATTAAGAATTAGGATTACACAAAAATGACAACTAGTGATGCTGCATTGCCATTCCTCATCAGATTATGAATTTCATTCTGGTAAAGTTTAACACCATTTCAGCTTTTAAATACTTATTAAGAAGTGTGCAGGACAGAGAGCTTTTGAGTTGATAAATATCTCTGTTCTAGCTGAGGTGTGGACAGATGACAGGAATAAAGAGAGCTACAGCTCACTCACTGATCTGTGGGCTCTGGTTGTGTCTAAGTCTTCCAGCAGTTAACACTACATTTATTTCACACCTGGGGGTGGCACACTGCTTGTATGTGGTCAATTTTCACCTTTTTCCTTCACTTACATTCACGTTTCTCATACTGTGAGCAAAATGACTGCGAGACAAAGGTCAGGAGCTACAATTCTGACAGCAAATGAGACACTGGTGCCTTCATTCAGTATTTGGAACTGTAAAATTCAGGAATCTGTGTTCATCTAAAGAGTAACAATGGACTGCAACATTTGGCATCTTTTTTATTTCACAGGCTAATTTTTAATAGAAAACTCAAGCAAGACAAACAGCCTCTCTGTTAAACTCAGCTACAATAATGTAACTACACTTGACATCAACATTTTCAATCACTATAAAAAGCAACATAGACACAGATGTTTAGTTTTAGAAAAATAGATACATGATAGAGAAATGTTTACACAAAACTACATTAATTTTATTTGGGAATAAATATATTTCTAGAGAGTCAGCCACATGAGAAGTGGCTGAAGGAACTGGGGGTGTTCAGCCTGGAGAAAAGGAGGCTCAAGGGAGACTTTTTCACTCTACAATCCACAAAAGGAGTTTGTAGCAGGGTGGGGATCAGTCTCCCAGGTAATGTCACAAGAAGATGAATTTGACAATTCAGAGACACCAAGAAAACCAAAATGGAGACCTTTCCATGAGATGATGCTTAAATGCCATTTATGAGGTGCATGAACTTTTGTTATGAAATGTAACATTGCTTAAAACAGAAAGATTTTCTTATATTACCTAAGAAGAGTAAATAACAATCTTTCTGATTTGTAATTATTACAAAGATAAATATTTTAGGGTTGAACATAAGCAGAAGCTTAGGTTGAAAATGGAAATCAATATGAAATTAATACATCTCATCTCAGTTATTACTTTGCACCTATACATTTCAAATCTATCACAGCTGATAAAGAGAGGCCTGACTGGCAGTCCAATTAAGAAAGGCACAGGACTGGAGCTACAGGTAATTTAATTTACAGGTAGCATTGGTCTAGGAAAACATATACATCATCTCTAGTATTATCCTTGATATAAACTCAGGCTACACACCTATAATATTTCTAATAATTAGGGATTAATTACACCTTCTCTCCATCCTCATCTCCCTTTCCTCCATCATATGTTATAAATTCTGTACTTGCAAAATGGATCCTAATCAGTCTCTTTCTGTTCACATAGAGGGGTTATGCATTCAAGGCATACAAATGTCCCACAAAGAGGCCAGTCAGGTACACTCCCTCCCACTTTTGATAATATTTGGAAGAAAACAATGACCTTGGATAGTTTTTTTTTTTTAACAGAAGGACTTAAGACAGCAATCAAAAGCATAAGAACAAAAAACAAAAAAGTCACTACAAAGAGGATATCCATGAGTTACTGTGATATAATATGGCTGAAATATAAAATTGTTAACAACCACTGTTCAGAGGTACATTAAGTGTTAGCCTTCATAGTGCTTCTAGTATCTCCTTCATTATCCCAATTAAGTCTTTAAATTTTCATCCCTAATATTACAACTGCTTGTTTATAGACTGCTTTCTACTGCAAAACTGAAGTACATACAATCTTAACAATGTTTGTGGAATAATGAGATTTGAATCAACTATGAGACTCCTAATTTTAATTGGCAAGAGGTGTGGGAAGATAGAAAATCTTCTTTCACTATAATCTAATCAAAGTCAGCAGTATCAGCTTCCAGAGTGCAACGTCAGCCTTTCCCCTGCAGGGCTGAGCAGAAGGTTAGGAAAAAATTAATTGTAAACATTAATGTAAATACCAAAAGTTCATACTGGTCACAGTAAGTAAGCCACCTCAGCAACATTTGTGCTTTCTGTTGTACTCTCTCACTTGTGTTGCTGGTACTTTTTTCAGCATCCCACCCCAGCAGGCTGAAGTAGGAGCTGTATTTTCCCAAGGGTTGAGTGGAAAATGGAAATGTTTTCAGGGGAAGCCCACAAGAACTCAGAAATCAGAACCACTACAAACTCATCTGGTCAAAGTTAAAAGCAGGGGGAACTTTAAATTCTATTCTTAATTCAGAATGAAAATATTTCTGCAAGAGTTTTTAGAAGATATTCTCTGATAGAAGGAAGAGGAAAGAACTCCTTTGGTGGTTGTGACAAAGTGGAGTTTAGGGCTATGCTGATATTGAATTACAGCTGCAACAATTCTCCTCTCCTTGATGCTAATGCTCATCAGGTGCATCAACACTCAGGATACTGGGGAAAGACACAGATTGTTCCTGAGTCCTCATGAGCAGCAGTCACAACTCACCTCCAGCAAGATGTGATGTCTCAGGTTTAGCTTTTGTATTTTTCAGACTCTGTTCTGCTTTAGTGTGTAAGTCTAGGTTTCATATTAGGGGATAGTAAGCTCTCTTCACAGAGTAGGGAGACAAAACAATTCCTTCTCTGCTGGGGACCCAAGGAAGCCAATCCAGATCTCAGGCCCAAGAGTATAAACAACAGGGACTAAAGAGACAAAAACAAGAAGGATGGGACTTCACAGGCTACAGCAGTAATTGAACAATTAACTCCAATATGCAAATGGACCAGAACTTATAAAAGTGTGAGACCTTGTGATCAGTTTCCATTTTATAGCCATTTTAGGTTGTGCTGCCCAAGGTAGATCTATTGAGGCCTCTTAATAAATCCCTACTTAATTCTTTAGCTCCGTCTACTGTCTGTTGTAGGTCAGCCTTCACAAGGCATCAGATGGAAGCAAGCTCATCTGAATTCCTAAAGCACTCACTTTGATGTGGGCCACAAAGATGAAGAGTGGGGTTCAGTACAATGTGGCAAATAGGAGGAATCATCCTGGATAATCCCCTCTCATAGACAGCAACAAAGCACTAGAATTAAAGAAGTAACTTGACTTTTCAAAAACAGATAAAAAGAAGGAACTCTCTTCACACCACATACGGCAGTAATCCCTTTATGGCTCCTTGAGTCTACATATGCAAGTTTGCCTAGATTTATAAAAACAGCCTGAAACCGTAAAAAAGATGAAGAGATACTTTTTTTATGTTAATCTCCACACAGATAAGGTAAAATTCTAAAATCCCCAAGACAATCCCCAAGGCAGGGATGTCTGTTTGCCTACAAAAAAATTTCAATGACTGCTAACAGTATCTATCATCTGTCTCTCATCTTTTCTCTAAAACATACAGAAGCAAAGGTGAGGTGTTTGATACACAACGGAGTAAGAAAGCAGCTGGAATTAATTTATGCATAACCAGCCAGACAAGCTGTTGTAGCTGATGGTTATGCATTTTAGCACAGCCTGCTGTTGGCACATTGTTTAAATGAAAAATATGATGCTCACACATTCAAAGCAATGATGGAGAGCTAATGATCAGTTTCACAGCAGTTGCTGTGTTGCTTCCTAACTGTTATTTGGACTCATTTTTGATAAGTTAGCGCTGGGTTTTGTTTTATTAAGTATTATATTTTATGCAATATATCCTTTATTACGTAATATCAAGCTGAAGGGAGGGATTTCAGCTAAAGTGCCAAATTGCCATTCTACTGGGTAAGCCTGGTATGCACTAATCAGAAACATGGGATGAGACTGATGTTTTTAGAATATGATGGCCTTCCCAGTGGCAGGGCAAAGCTGGCAAGGGTACCCTCAGGGTCAGTGTTGGTAGTACAGCAGCTGGGATTTAAAATGCTGTAATAAATTGAACATTATTTCATCAGATACAATGTGCCCTGGCTTCTGTCTTATTTTTACTCATCTCAATGCACTAAAATAATTCAAGGGACATGGAGTTACTTTTCTTCTCTACTTCTCTGCCACATTAAGTTCAAGCAAAGCACACAGAAATAGAACTGACCTGAACAAATGACTGGCAGTTTCTCTTGGGCTTCAGAAGCAAAAAGGTGTTACAGGAAAAATGCAGCCTTTTACTGACTGTAGGCTTTACCCAGAATAGAAAGAAACAGAATTTGTTAGTTCTTCTAACTGGAGAAAAACACCTGGCAACTGCCAGCATTTCCTTTGTATGAGACAATTTATAGGAACACTTATATGTACATTAAAATGCCCAGCTGTCAAATTGAAGGGGAGGTCCTTTCAGATGGTGATGTACTATATATCAAATGAGAAATATAAACAATAATAAATATATACTAAAATATTGACCCTCACCCTTAGGAAACCCTAGCCCTAATTTTGTAACCAGTTTGAAACCTGCTAACATTGACTAGAAATTGTTTTCACTGATCTAGTAAGTGATTGTTAATTTATTTTGAACTTTGAAAAGGTGCATCCTGTGGCTTAGGTATTCATGGTCAGGAAGGAGGGTGCAGTTGATGGAGTCTTGTACCAAAGGGAAGTGAAAAAAGTAGAAAGAGAGATGATTTGGGGTTGTCAGTACAGACAGTAACCCGGACACTTCATGTAAGCATTGCATAGAATATTCACTGGGCACTGCTAAGAAAACAGCCAGCTAAAATTTAATATGCTAAATTGGCGATTTTGTTTTTTCACTGTATGCCAGTATTTCAAATTTATTTTTATTACATAACCTAGTGGGTTTTGGGGGTTTATAACTCATATTTTTAAGCACTACAGTCCAGTTCTGTCCATCTCAATTTGATAATTAGTTAGCCCATGGTATCACAGAATTCCCTATGACTGAAGTCAGTGCAGGAGCATTGCCAGCTCTCTGAGTGTTCTGTGTTGTTAAGAAAAGGATCTTCTGAGACCTGCTCACAAACGAAGCAGAACTAATCAATCCCTCTTGGACAAGCTGATTACCTGGAAATCAATCAGTCAGGGAGCTTGTTCTGTTGGCCTTCAGGATATGAGCAAAGACTAAATGTAACTTCCAGCAGAAGTAGCACAGAAAGCACATCTGTGAGGCAAATATCTGTAACACAGATACAGTGAGCACTGGAGCACAGAATTTCTTGTTACTGTCCCAAAATACTCTGCTGTGACATGGAAAGCACAGACATTCCCACTCCACCAGTCAACATCTCACAGCAACTAATTTTCCACCAGTGATCAGGAAGCTCAGAGCACTATTTTGGGACATTTCATCAACACCCAGAGAACTGAACTAGGTCCTGGTGCAGAACACTTTGCCCTTCTGCTAATGCAATTTGTGTTTCAGATTCTGTTTGTGACAAGCTTTGAATTTGTTTGGGTTTAACATGGCATTACAGCTGCTGGGTGCTTTACTCTGTTACTGCCAGGTCCAGAGATAGCACAACCTGGGAAAAGAAAACAAGTGCCTGCAGCAACTGATTGACAGACCTGAAACACTTGGGAGAAGACCATCTCACAAGAAATAATGGCTCAGAGAAAAACAAATTAGGAGCTGATTTATATTCCAGGAGACATTTTATTGCCTGCCATTCTCCATCCCACTGAAATATTGTGATGGATTAGGGTGACAGAAGAGAATTGCTAGGTGCTGGTAGTGACAATTTGAACAACGAGGTGAAGGAAACACACCATGCTCTGCCTCTCTCCAGAACATGGTGAGCTTATTGTGGAGGGAATACAACCCATTAGTCACTGGAGGCACCTCAAGATGTGCTGTTCCTCTGTACATTCACATTGTGGGCATCTCTCACACCCAATTCTGATGAAGTTTAAGATCTGTATTCTAAGGTCAAACACTAAGAGGGAATTGAAGACTGAAAGCATTCCCAATAGCACTAGGAAATAACTGTACTAAGATCCTTCATTTGATACCAATCCCCCCAAATTTACTGAAAACATCTAGAGCCATGTGACCAGAGCTGTTCTGGCAAGTGGTACCTGAAAAGGTACTTGGGCAGGCAGGCAGTGTAGGTATAAAGAGAGTCATGGCTTTCCTTAAGTATCAGTGGCCATGATCCAGCCTGGCCCCAGCTAGTGTTACCATGATAACTTGTCCAAAAAAACCCAAAGGTGGAGAGGGGAAACAGAAAAGAGAAGAGAACCTTTGTGGCAGTTTCACAGCCCACTGTCATGAAGGGAGATGATTAGAAGTGAGTCAGAATTCTAAAAGAGCAATGGAGCTGTCAGTGATAGTCTTGAGACCTCTGGGATCTATCACAAGAGGTCCTAGGACTGTCATGGAAAGGGAATCTTTAATCAGACTGGCAGATTTCTGGGGGATTCAGGGTGCTTCCATAAAAAGCCTGCATCCCCTCCATCAGCTTGGCCTTCTCACTGAATCTCTGACACCTGCTGGCTTGTCACTAGAGGGGATAGAGCTTTTCTGTGCCCCTGCTGCTCAGCGTGCACTGAGATGGATCTTCAAGCACAGGTGTTCTGAAGTGAGGTTCAAAATGTCATCCTAGAAAGAAATTCTCAAAAGAAGAGGATTTGAGAAGGAAGATGTGCTTGTCAGGCAAAACTGTGGCAGCAGCTGATACACAGCAGC
Source organism: Urocynchramus pylzowi (assembly GCA_013397555.1). NCBI lineage: Eukaryota > Metazoa > Chordata > Aves > Passeriformes > Fringillidae > Urocynchramus > Urocynchramus pylzowi. The sequence goes on from VZRH01004878.1 coordinate 46,243, forward strand.
CAGAAAAATAAAGGGCATGATGTCTTACCCTCATCTCAGGGGTCCAAGCCTGGCACAGTCCAAGCACCAAACTTGTTTCACTTCATCTCACCAAAATTAGTGTGAAGAAGAACAGGGAGAGAAATTCAGAGAGAAATCCAACAGCCTTTGGGCAACTCCTCAGGAACCAGCTTTCAGTTAGGGAACTGCCTGTTATGTTTCCAGGGTTAGCCCAACAATTGTGTTTCATTCTCTATAGTTACCTGAGTTGGGTCAAGCTACCAGTTTGCTTTATAATACCCAGAAAAATACAGAAGCCTTTTGGGGGGGGTTTCCAATATTGTATTTGAAATCAAGGCAATGCCACAAATACCTGGACAGGGGGGAAACAGATGGAATTTCTAATGTTTCACACCCATTTAAATCACAGTTCTACATACGGTGCTCTATATGTTCACCATAGAAAGTTCATTATAGAATTTTCATTAGGAGATTTCATTTATGTAAAAGAAAAAGATCCAGAAATGTATTAACTGAGTCACAGGTGTGCTGTGAGGTGAGAGAGCAATTATCAAGATCATTATTGTAGTACATTAGTATCTAATGGTGTGTGATAAGGATTGTAAAATGTCTATTGTATACTTAGATATCTTTCAGTTGGCACTCAGAGACAAAAAAAATTATCTGTATTGTATGTATACGTTGAATGACTGGGAAAATAGACAGCAGTATCAAATGCTTACAGACGTAGAGCAGAGAACCAACACATAAACAGAAAAAAATTAAATGCTCTTTCATTTTTCTAAACAGCTGTGCCAACTTTGGACAAAACAACCTATAAGCAGGTGCTGAGCGGGTGTCTTCAGTAAAGCAATTTCTGTTTCCTAGGGTCTCCTAAAAAACAACCAAAAGAGGAGTCTGTGTGTGTGTGTCCATATGCACACATGTACAAAAGACTACAAATTTTATATGCCATTTTAAAAAAAAAAAATGTTTATCTCACCACAATTGACTTTTTGAGCAAAAGATGTTTGGCTGAATCAATTTAAACAGCAACATGGAGTTTGGCAGCAATCCATTTCTGCTGAGATTAAGCCAGCTGCTACCGAATCCATTGATCCTTTCAGCTATTGATTTCTTAATTTAATAAAAAATGAAGTTTTAGAATGTGAACAAATTCACAGTGCTGAGGAGACAGGATTTTGATAAGCTCTGCTGCCAGACTAAGCTGGTAACACTGTCAAATGAGAAAATCACACGTGATTTAAAATATTAAAGATTTTCAATGTGGTGGATTGCTTAAAACATGATTTTAAATAGAAATGTGACCTGGTAAAAAAAAAAGCTCTCATAATTAAAACTGTATAATCTTAAAACAGCAGACCTTCTCCCTTTGTTTTCTATCTACTAATACTAGTGATTAAAGCCATTTTTAGTAAACTTAATGCTCCTATTTACTTTAAAAAGTCTAATTATCTTTAGGAGAAAAGAACAAATTCTATCCTTATTACAAGGAAACTTGTGACAACTTCTTACCAAGGATCAGGTTCTCCCTGAGACAGCTACCTGCACACCAGTCCTTCACTGTGCAGCTCCCAGCTTTTATTCAGTCTCAGCATTTCCAGCTAGGCTGAGCATCCACAGCCTGAACACGCCATGCTCTGAGCAGATAGACAATCTGTAACCCTGGCACTGGGATCTGCTGCTTCATTCCCTCCTTGAGGCATTGCTGCCATTAGGGTGCCCTCGTTTCCTCATTAATTCAATTCCCATAAATGAATGCTGGTAACTCAGAGGGCCACAGCAATGGCCGGGTAATGGGACTGCCAAAGTGACAGAGTGACCTCTCCTGCCCATGGTGTTTGGAGCAGATCAGCAATTTACCACTGAAATAGATTTTCCCCTGGAAAAATGCTATTTGCAGGAAATTGATGTATTGGGGAGAAGGGGAAAGAAGAAGTTGTAACAAATGTGTATCAATGTGACCTGTTTTCCTGCCAGCTGTCCTGAAGAACTTGCTGGGGATCAACTTCAGCTCCAAATGCTGCCAGGACAGAGGTACCTGACAACAGCTTTAAGCTGTTCAGAGGTAGAATTCTCTGTGGACTGCAATTGAGGCCCCATAATACCAACACAGAAATTAAAATATTCAAAGTATGTGATAAATAGGAAATATTACTCTTGAGGAAAGTCTCCTGTTTGCATTTTTTTTCCCTTAAAGAATTAGCTACAACATCAGCCATTGCCCAGTTTACCCTTCAGTGACACTCATAGATGGCCACTGGCAGCTGCATCTACATTAAACAACAAGGGTGGAGTAGCATCAGTAAACCTTGACAAAACAGAATAAGAAATGGAAGAAAATCTAGCAGTGCATGATGGACTCAAACTTCATCATGGGCTTTCTGAGGAAAAGGTGAACAGAAGCCTTGACATTGCCAGGCTTTGGCTGCTCAAACTCTTCTCCAAAAATCTGTAGTTGGCCACAGCTGAAAAGCACATTCCAAACACACCATTCTACCCCATACAAGCAGTTTCTATGGTTTTTAATTACTAGTGAAGGTTCTTAGGCACTAAATGGGAGACACAAGTTTCTGTTTAAATGGGCTTCATGACTTTACTGCAGTCTTTTCTGAACTTTCTTGCACTTTGACAAAGAGGAGATGCACAAAGAATTGTAGGGGAAAATTAGCAAGGATATACATTTTCTCCTCCAAAAATTAAATTAGAAAGGATGAAAACAGGGAGAATTTAGAAAACTGCGACCCACAAAGTTGTTCGCTTTTCTTATGGCCTAACAACTGCTTTAGGACTTGGATTATTCTTATTATACCTAATATACTCTTCATATATTATATTATATCTATGTAGTATTGTTATAAGGTGTATAAGATATATAGGAAAGATTAACATCTTCCCATTCTACAACATGCTAATAGTGCCAGAATCCAAAGAGCTGTCTCCTGGGTGGCCAAGTGAACAGTTTGAAATAAAACATTTGCATGCCATGCCAGCAGCTGAGAACACTATTTAATGAAAATAAAGAGCAACAAAGAATTAATACATCACTGTTGAGACAAGGGCACCTTGATAAAGGAACTTGGCCCATTTTCCATTCCACACAGGTTTGCTCTATTACTGCAAACATGAACAGGGGTAAAGAGCACAACAGACAGGTCAAATTTAAGGAAAGATTCATGTTTGTAGAGTGACATGATGCGAAATTATGGAAAATGCCAAAGCCCAGAAAATTTGGGTGAGTATTAATGTGAGTCTTGAGGAAATATCCACATACATACAAATAATCACTGGCCATGAAGTTTCAGTCTCAACAGAAGTAACCCAAGGTCAAAGCTATGAATGGCATGCAGCCCATGCAATAAAAATGTAAATATCCTTCATTCTATGGAACCACCAATGTGTTCAGCTACACTGTGCAACTGCTCATCAGCACAGCAAGGGACAGAGGGATGAGCCTGCTCTTCACAGACAGGCAGTGCAGACATTGATTACCAGAACTATAGAAAATCAACTCTTGCTGTCATAGTTTTTCCTGTAGATGTGCACACACCACATCCACAGACAAATCTGTATGGATCAAAGAGAACAAGGAAAAATAAAACTAAAAGTAGATAGATTATTCATAGGCATCAGTAGCGAATAGAGGGTTGATGAAACACCTGAAATTATTTTGAACTAATTAAAAAAACATTTTAAAGCTATCTGCTACTTTTCTATCTCAATTTATTTGTTATCTTGTAATGGGACAGAGACAGGTTGGCAATGTGACATAATCAAAGCAACTTTCCACAGGGCTTAACGTCAATTTCCCTTCCTAGTACTGATTTCATTTTTGTCCTTTTTATTTATATTTAAATATGTTGTCCTATTCAGTGGAAATTCACCTTAACATGAAGATGGCTAAAACTGATAGTCATGCCAAATCCTAAATACTCCCAGACAAAAAGGTTTATATTTCAAGCTCTGCAGGAGTTGTTCTTTTTAGATATCTTTAAGGATTTGAATGACATCAACTTGATGCAAGATTGAGCCTTTTGCACATCTGCCTTAGCAACTCCATCCATGAACAACCACGAAACATTCAGTAAATTCCACTGATGGGATTAAATCAGACAGAAGTTTATTTAGCTGCCTTCGACCTTGATGATCCCAGAGCCATCAATAGAAAATAAACAATGTGACTGTGAAATGAAGTAGTAGATGCTGTACATTTAACATGCACTTCTATGGCTCTTGGAACTCTAAACTTATTCAGGATAGGTTATTAACAGGAGAATATTCCAATGCTCCCCCTATTCTTTCAAAAAAACCCCATTAGTCACTGCTACCTCTTGCAGCTGAAGGACACATAACATTAGGTTACCTTCTAAAGAATGGTGAGTAAAATAATGTTACATCTTCTAACACTTCATCCCAACAATAAAACTGAGTTCTGGTGTCATCCTAGATGATTAGGACGGGATAGCTCCTGTACCTGATTCTCCAGCACAGAAAAGAAAAAGTCTAGAAACTAAACCTGAAGCATAACAAAGAATTAAAACTTTAGATGTTTAAATTTAATACACAGTTTGCAGTAGAAGTGGTCACCAAATTTTCTTCCAATAGAAATTAGTAACTTCAATATATACTTTTCAGAATCAATCTGGCTAGTTCTGTTGTAATAGTTAATGCAATTACAATAATAGGCTTTAAATGGGTTTATATTTCAAGTATGATTGTGCTGAATTGAATTATTCCCTACTTATCACACAAATATTGGATGAACATTCCTCATTTTCAACCCACACTTTTAAATTGATTTCCTTCCACTTCAGCACGATTAAATTTCTAAAATAAAGCAGGCAGATACTTCACACTCTCAAGTGCTGTCACAAGTAGTAAATCTTCTCTAGAATGTAAAAATAACTGCAGTAAGTCCAACCTCTCCATACTAATATGCAAATGCCACATAGCTGAGGAAGTCTACAGAAAATCATCTGTTCTCAAGACCAGAATTTCACTTACACAGAACAATGCAATTTATCTTTTTAGGCTTTCCACTTAGGAATATTTAATTGTTGATTAAATATTTTTAAGCATGTTCAAAGTCCTATGGAATAGAAGAGGTGCTATGAAAAATAAAGTAAAAAAGGGGATAAACCAAAATATTGTGATTTTCTCCTCAAACAATATGCAATGATTAGTTTTAGGTTCTGATTCAAGCACAACTGGATGATTGGGGCTCAGAAATTAAGTAAGAGTCTGGTGGACCCTTAGCAATGACAACTGGCAAACAGCAGCAAGAAAAAAAAAAGTAACTTATGATAAAGAAGACCAAGGCCTTTGGCTCTGTACACAGAAGTTTTCCTTAGAGCTTTCTTCATGGTTTCAAGGAGGGACAGCATCAGAAACTGGGGAAGGCCACAACCAACAAGAAACAACCTGTATGAATGCAATTGTCCACATTCTCTGACAGTCAAATACTGCTGGAGAATCAGGCCTTGTAGGAAAATCGACAGAATTGTGTTTGGATCTGTTTTTAAATACTCTGCATAAGCAATTGTAATAATAATTCTGAGTAACAAATCTGAAATAAACAATGCATATGTTTCCTATAATAAAATATACCTGTATTAGATACCGAGAAAGGTCTGTAAATTATATCTTGTTTTACCATGCCCTGCCATCTTCCCAATGAGAATTAAAAACCCCCAAATCCAAAGTCAATATATCTTCTTACTATATGCCAGAAACCAAAGCAGGAATCATTCCTAATTCTGTTTCTGAGTAGCAGGAAGTACTGCAGTTCATTATCTTCACCTTGTTTTTCACAGTCAGCTGCTAGAGGTTACAGTTTTCCAATATGTTCATTTTTCTCTTACAGTGAATGTTTATAGGGCCAGAGGAAAGAGTGGTACTCTGCTGTACTTTGAAAAGGAGCAGGTGTGCTCCAGATCACAAAGATTAGTGGTTATAGGGACAGAGGAGAGGGAGAACTAAAGCTAAGACACCACAACCCCAGGGTTGAAAACTGTTAAAACTTTTATTAGTTCCACATCCTCCAGAAACTCATTATCTGAAATAACTGTTGATATTGCAAAAGAGTCACAGGGAGCATAAAAATATATCTTACTTTCTGTCCTTTTACATTTTCATGAAAAGTCTAAGTGTGCCCAGCTTTAGTAATACATTTTAAATTTTTTTTGTTTGTTTGAGGAAGATGGTTCAATTCAGTATGGCCTGCCAATAATTGGGAAAAAAAATAGTCTTGATTCATAGAATCCCCAAATAATTCAAGTTGAAAGGAATCTGTCAATCATCAATCAAGGTGATCAGATACTGTTTGCCCTTGGTAAATTCATGAGGGTTGTACCAAGTGACTTCTTGTTCTCATGTGCCTGAATGTGGTTTTCAGGGGCATTTCCTCCACAGTTTTCATGGTGATTGAAGTGATACTGATTGGCCTGAATGCCCTTAACCTTGTCTCTCTTGAAGATGGGTGTGACATTTCCTCTTTTCCATGGAGTCACCAGTAACCTCCATGGAGCACTGTGACCTTTAAAGGTGTCAGCAGCTTCACCGGGACCTTGCCCAGCTCCCCTGAGAGCATCCAGTCTGGTCCCATGGGCCAGTCTCTAGAGAGTTTAAGTGCTCCCTAACTCCATTTTCCAATACTTTGGATGAATAATTCCCACTGAGTCTCAGGGACTTGGGAGGCTAAAGAGTAGATGGTGCCAGCTAAGACCAGTAAAATAAAAATCTGGCATTGTTTTCTTTCATCTTTATGTAATAATGGTATTTTCAACTTCCTATCCCATTAGACTTCCAGAAGTCCCTCTGACTTACACTGACACTCCCCAGGCACCTTACATGCTTTACCACTACTGTTTTCCCCCCTAATTCCTCATTCACTACGAATGGCAAAAAGCAATTCCTTTCTATCCTATATACTGACCTATTATTTGTTACCTAACCAAACCCTGCAAGACACAGACTAATTAGCAATCAGCTCATTCTTTTTCTTGAAAACTTATGTTTTTCAAGCTAGTTAGGACTATAAATATTTTGGTCACATCCTACCATCTGCACTGGCAACAGCAGCAACCTTTCCTCAGCTGTCTGCATGCTCTGAACCCTCTGGACACATGGCTTTCTTAAGTACTTGGAAGTATGTCACACATGCCAAGTTTGAGATTCTCTGAGCTAAATTTTAATAATTTGCTTCACTACAAGCAACAGAGAGGCCAGAGAAATCCCCTTATCCAATCTGGTAATTTTCTACTCTGTACTTTCAGTGGAAAATGTGTGATTTTCTATGGTTGAGTTTCTTTGTCTAATCTTACAGAAAATCATCAACATCCATCTGTTTATGCCCCACATTTAAGTGAGTTTGCTGTTCACTGAATGTGAGCCATCTTCTGTGGGATGCAAAGCAGAACATTTTTTATTACTCAATTTTTTAAATGCCCACAAAGTTTCATGCTGATTCAAGAGACTGTAACAACTTCATTCTTCACTGTGATTATTTGCAGCCATATTTTTGTCAGAGCAATTGTTGTCACTTCAATTTTGCTCCTCTAAGTGATATATATATATATACATATATATATGTGTGTGTATATATATAGTCTTCTATTATCAACTTCCTGAAGTAATTGAAGCACTCGATACACTTCAGATTCATATAGGTGGATTTGTGATTTCAATATTTTTTTTCTTTTTATTTAAAATGACTTATTTACATTTATTTTCAGTGGTTTCACTTTTTCTAGCCAACTGTGCATTTAATTCCCATAAATTCCCAGTCAGGTATTGCCTCTGGTAAAGTAGAGGTAACAGCTGCCACCCAAAGACAGATTCACTGTCCTGAAAATACACACAGATTATCCCCTACCCTTTATTTAAAGTGTAAATTTAAATTCAGAAATACAATTAGAATTTATATAATTATCTCTTAGAATCAGAAAAAAGAAACATGAAGAAATAATGTTGGTGATGAAAACTCCATAACAACTATAAATACTTTAACCCACATTTTGCAAAACAAATTGAAATTTTGTGTCTCATTTGTTAACCTACCTAACATTTTGTGCTTTATGTTCTGATATGAGATGTTCTGAATAAAATATCAAAGTTAGTAACACGTGAAAAACTTTGATTCAGAAAAACAACCAAGTATAAAAACCAAGTATGTATAAAAACCAAATATGAAGCAAGATAACCTACAACAATTTAAAATAATTTCAATTATTCCATACAATGAGAAGTTATTTGATTATAATACATTTTGTCTGTTAGTATCCTGTAAAGAAATTTCACAGATTTAACATGGATCCATGGATCCACTGAAGCCTTTGCACAGAAGAGTATTTCAGGTACAGGCATAATGAATAAACTTCCTTTCCCACTGATTCCTGGTGAGTTTGGATTTAATTTTGAACCAGTTTCAAAGCATGCCAGCAGTGGAAAACACAGTAAAAAATATCATTTAATCATGAAGTTATGTTCTTAGGAGCAAGGAAAGCATTAGTTTTATTTTTGCTTCCCGATAAAGGGTGGGGAATTGATCACAAAATAAAAAAAAATCCAAACCAAAACAAAACAGCCTGTTCTTTTCTTCTGGAGAGGATGGCACTCTAACCCATGGCCAAATTGGAAATCTCAGGAGCTGTCTGGAGCTTTCTGCCACATTTCTCCTTTATTTATGCCACCTGCTGCTGTCCTGTTATAGCACAGGCACAGCAGGAAACACGAATGAAAGAAGAGCCACAAACACATGCCTGGCTGGATTGTGTTTTCCCAGAGGAGCAGCAGGACATAAAAATGATAGGGATTATATTGCCACTTGCCCTGAGGCAAAATGTTAATAATGGAGGAAACAGCCTTATGCTTTCCTCTCCCAAGGGGCAGAAAAAGGGATCTTTGATCTGGGGAAATTGAGCTTTTTCTGCCCCTAAAGGTGGCTTATAAACACATATTACTGCATGAGGTAGTTAAAATAGTAAAATGTAATACAAGGACTAGATTTTTGTCTCATAAATGACGTACTCCTGCCTTCCAAGGTGGCATCAAATAATTTTTCGGCTAATCTATAAATGGGGATTTTATTCCAAGACAGCTTTTTTTTTACCATAGCAAGTTATTTCTTTGCCTTGATATTGCAAGATTTTCACATTAGAGAAGTGCTTAGAAAATAAATATTGTTTTTTGTTGTCTGTGATTTTTAATCCACATACATATTTCTAAGGAAGATAGGAATAAAACTAATTTTTAGATGCCTAAAGTTGATAAACTGAAATCTAGACACTGAGAAAAGAAACAGATTTTAGGCAGTCTTGATAACTTTCACTATTTCTTCAGTTTTCATTCAACTTTCCACAAATGGCACTGAGTTTGTGATGAATTTTGAAGGAGGTACAAATAAGCACTGTGAGTTCTTTTTTTTGGTGCTAAAAACAGAATACATGCAGCAGCAAAGGCATGTTCCTGATATCATCAAACAAAATTCATTTCCCTATTTCACAGTAAATCTTTGTCAAATATTAATCTTGAAATACTAAAACATAAGAAAATTAATCGGATATGACAAAGGAATTTCCTCACCATGAGAGATTTAGAATGACCGTAGAACACACTATGCTTTGCTGTCCCAAATAATCATTGCTGTCTCCAGCAGGTCTGTTGATAGGAAACATTTTAGCACCTTTGCTACCACTTTCTGTACTCAGCAGGCCCTTCTGAAATTACAGACATAAGAAAGTCCTTAGGATCAATGCAGTTTATGGGATTTTTAATTTCCTCTGCACGACTTTGGGTTGTGGCAACTTCTTTCCTCATACTGAAATTATACTTCCAGTTGAAGAACATGTGTACATAACAACCTATCACTATTAAACAGAATTATGAATGTTCATTGCTGAGAGAAAAGTTCCTTGACTATATTAATTCCAGTGAGAAATGCTACTGACTCATGTCCAGCACACGTCAAAGTTGATTAAAATACAGAAGGTTAATTTTCCCTACCAAGGAATCGCAAGGAATCTAAAACTACACCTAAAAAATTACAGTAAAACATCCTATCTAAATACCTTAGCAAGATTCAAACTTACTGAGGGAAAAAGAAAGGAAAAAAAAAACCAAAAAACACAACAACAAAACCCAAGAAACCCAGAATACCTTTCCTTTATTTGTTTTTGTTTTTCAATCTGTTTGTTTGTTTTCCAAAGAAAGCGATAAAAACTGTTCATTAAATTGAATCCAGGCTTGCCAAGAGTAAGTCTTGACACCTGACTTGACACCTGAGGATGCTACAGAAGCTTAAACTCTGTTCTCAGAGAATGAGGAAATACAGGCTGGAGAACTGGCAGTGACCCACAAACAGAAGTAATTGGGCAATTTTGCACATGTTTTCTAATAATGCTAATTACTTCAGTCCTTATAAAGGATTAGAAAAACAAAGCAAGTCATGGGCAAAATACCTGCTTTGCTTAGTCTACAGTAATTAAGGTAAGCTAGCCAAGTAATGTAAAAAATAGAAAAAAATATTGATTTATATGTATAAATATACATATATTTATGTATATTTATACATATAAAGAAAAATCTCTAAAATATTACATACTGCCCTTGCACCAAAATCACCCATGTTTTCTACTAACTAGAAAGGCTCAGCTGCTGGTTCAGATGCAGACATCTAAAGTCAGGTATAATAAATCTCACCGTGCTAGATTAGAAAGAAGAACTGGTCACTCAATTCACCCCCTTGATAAATGACTATAACAGGATCAGAAATATGCAGCCCTCAAGAGCCAAATAATTACTGGCCATAGGCTCATGGCTATTGTTTAAGGGCCAGAATAATTTACTGCAGTGTCTGCACGTGCCTCTGATCCTAATAGTGAAAAAAACCCAATAAATCCGTTTTCCCTGATTGTATTTTCAAATCCCATTCTAATCCAGGTAGAGCCCACAGTGCTCTCTGTCTCCTACACTCCACACAGCTGGCTCTGCCCTGGGCTGCCACACCACTGAGCCCTCATCCAAAAACTGTCACTCCTGGGCATCTCTGGAGGTGCTCAAGGACAGGCTGGGTGGAGCTCTGAGCAACCTGTTCTGGGGTAAAAGGTGTCTCTGCCCCTGGGAACAGGATGATCTTTATGGTCCCTACCAACCCAAACTGTCCTACAATTCTGTGATCTCAGTAATCACCCCAGTATAGATGGTTGAAAATTTGCAGCTGCCTAAAAAATCAAAGATCTCACTTTACTCTTTTGCCTTTCCTTGCATCATACATACTAGCAGAAAATCTTTCAGCAGCCAAACTTCTTTGCTCATCCTTGAAAACCCACTTAAGTAAATATATGTTCTTTGATGCTGAGTGCTATCCATTACAGAGCTGCAGCACCATAAAGCTGAGAAGATTCTAATACATTCATCAGGAAATTGTGACTCTGAAGTGTATATTTTTTTTTCTCATTCCCATGGGTGGGAAAAAAAAAAAACCTGGCAGAACCACTTCTTTCATTTATCCTCCTGTACAAGTCAGAAGAGGAACTGGTGATAAAGTGTATTTTAGAACATTAGAAAATGTAGTTTGAAAAGCATTTTTCAGATCTATAGCTCATAATGAAGTGTGCAAAATGATGATAAGGATGAGCTACCCTGAATAAGTACTAATTTCATTTCTCCTTATATGTCTCTTTTCCATGTCATGGCATCAATTTCAGGTTATGATTACCTAGATAAAACCCTGCCCTTAACACCCTTCAGCATTTTGTGTGTGTTTGTGCATGTGCAAAGCAATTACAGAGAAGATCATTTGTTTTCTTCTGAGTACAATCTCCATGCCCAAGGCACTGAACTAATGAATGAGAAAAAAAGTTCACAAAATGAAAAATTGCAAGAACTTATGTTGCTGACTTAATTTATGATGAAAAAAAAGAAAAAAATTGGGAAAGTGGAGAAGAAACAGGAAGTGTTGTGTTGTACAACAGGAAGCATGTGTTGTAAGACATCTTGAACAAAGGATCCTGGTTCTTCCCAGACAGAAACAGACAGAGAAAGGATTGCTCATTTTGATGAGAAACCAAGTAATTTCTATAACACTGAAAAGAAGAAAAGGGAAGGAAAAAAAAAAAGCAAAAAAAAAANCAGAGAAAGGATTGCTCATTTTGATGAGAAACCAAGTAATTTCTATAACACTGAAAAGAAGAAAAGGGAAGAAAAAAAAAAAAACAAAAAAAAAAAAAAAAGCTGTGTTTTTTTGGTTGGTTTTTTTTTGGTTGTTTTTTTGCCAATAGCACAAGCAAAGTGCTAGGAAATTCTGGATTTTCTGGAAGAAAAAGATGTTGCACATGGAAGTAGAACAATCATAGAACAATCCTACTCAGAACAATCCTACTCCAAATGCCTGCAGATTGGATTTGCAAGGTGGATGCTGCCAAAGAGGGAAAGTCCTTGTGTTTCTTTCCTTTCCTTTCTCAACCTGGCCACTTGGAGCAGCCTCCTCCCTTGTGTAAGATTCAATTATGAGTACACAGTGAGTTGGATCAGCCTGAAGAGTTAAGAGAAAAACTCCAGGTTTGACAGGTTCATTTTGTGTCAGCCAATGGCAGGGCTGATCTTTTTTGCTGTGTGGTTGCCAAATTACCACTGCAGGTGGCTGTGAAGCTGGGACAGGAGCATGTGGCTGATGAGACAGGCCATGGCTTTAGGCAGACACACAGCTGGACTGGAATAAGGGCACTGTGAAGTGCAATTTGAATTTTTCTGACCTACACAGTTTCTGTGCAAGAGTCACCACAGGTATCATCCCCAGGGAAGGCATCAACACGAGCCAGGCCAGGGGTTCAACCCTGAAGCTGGATCCTCCTTGTACTGGCTGTACCCGGCTGCAGCTGTGCCAAATATCTGAAGTAAGAGCAAGGGGTCAGAAAATCCCACCCAGGATATCTGTGGAGCTGGGTGGACTCAGATCCAATGTGCAGCTGAAGTAGATAGGGCACAGTTAGGGCTCAAAGGGCAAAGACAAAAAACAAATCAGGAAAGTGGAGGAGAATGTGGCTGAATAACAATTTGCCCGTGGCTGGGAGCCAGTGGAAAAGGAATGCAGAAACAGGGCAGGGAGGTTTATGTGTAAGGAAGGGAACTCTTATGGGGACAGAGGAGAACTGCTGGAGTGTGCAAAGAGGGTTCTGAACCCAACCAACACAGCCTAAAATGGGAGATGGGCATGGGGACCTCCTGCATGGAGACAGGGTTTGGGAAGGAAGAGAGCCAAGATCTCAGTTGGAAGGGCAGGATGGTGGCGGGTGCCAAGGAGATCCAGTCAGCAGAGCAGGTGGGAAGGGAATAAGGAATGCTCCCTACATGTGCACCTCCTTATCCACAAACTTTAGGATGCCACTCAGAAATCCAAACCCTCCTATTTTAGTTGCAGCAAACTGATGGAAACCACTGAGCAGCTTGTTTTGATTTCAGCAGAATATCCAAGAGAGAGGGGCATTCCCCACTGCTCTCCATTACTCCCAGAGGAGGTGGAGGGAGGACAGAGCAGAGCTGAGACAGAGGGGACAGCAGGTCTTGGTGACATCGGTGACCTGAACAGCCAGATGGGCATTTTGCTCTTCTGAATTTGCTTTCCACTAGAATCAGCTTCCTCCAAGGTATACACAGAAATCAGTGAGGAATAAACTTAAAATAGCAACAACACTATGATCTGGTGAAATGTGACTTAAATAGGATCAATAAAAAAAAAAATTCTTTATCCTGCTTATATTTTTGATTACAAGAAGACCAACTGAATATTAGTGGCAATATAATCTGTCAAAGTTTGCCTTCTGTATCTCTGTAAGTGTAGCTAATGAGCCTCAGAGGGTCTTTTTGCTTGATATATATTAAACTCCAATTAACTGGACATCTTTATTGTTACATATAAAAGTTTTCTCCCATATATTGATATAAATTTAAATTCATTAATAAATATGCCTAATGCATTATTAATAGGATCCTGCATTGTGATAAAAAATGCATACTTAAAGATCACAGATTCAGTAAGCAGAAAAGAAAAATCAAGTTTTTATATAAAATATAGCCAGATTTTCTCTCATTCTGAGATGAAATCAAATGCCACAGCCAGCCAGAAAAAGAAAAAAATTACTTGTAACAAGTTATGCTCATCAGTAGGAAAGCCAACATAAATGGAAGGTTTCTCACTGATTTTACATACTCTCTGACATTTCATTAAGCAAACTGTGACTGCCAAAGTAATAAACTTAAGTATCCAGAACACTTTGTACACATAACATTTCTAGTTACACAAACCTAACAACACATCCAAGGGGTTTATTAGTCTCCCCTGTACATATTAAAGGGGAAAATTTGCTGTACCCCATACACTCACTCCCCATGAAACTGTAAATGAGAGTTGCAATTATCCAGTAATGCCATGTACAAAACCATACCCATTTCAAATGCATTGAGCACAAATTCACATCAGCACATTCCCAAACACAGTCAGAAAGGAATGGGAAAAGATCTCCAGGCTGTTTGAATCATTGAAATCCAGCAGTATCTTCAGACACCTAAAGAATCCAGAGTGCCACAGGGATATTCTGCTCCACAGGGAAGCTCAGTCCCCTTGAGCTGTGTCTGGCACAGCCCATGGAGCAGCAGGAATTTCCAGTGAGAGCGTGCAGTGAATGTATGGCCTTCCTCCAGCTATGAAACTTGTCCAAAATTAGTGCACTGGGACTGTAAGCACCAGGTTTACAACACAGGACTCACCTCAAGCCTATTGAAGGCAAAGAGAGCCCTTCCATTGATTTTCTATTTGCTTTAGCTTAGTCCCTTAAATCAACTCATTGGCTAACAAACCAGACAAAAGAAGCAGGGAACATGAAAATGTGTTAGATGTAGACTTCAAATAAAAGATTTTGGGTTTAGTATAAATTTTGGATGCAACAGAACACTTAAAATAGACATTTTAATTTTTTTAGGAAACAATTTTCTCACTTTTACTCATTTAAAAGATCAGTTGTGATGACACTATAGCTGTAACAAGCCCTGTACCTGCTTTGTTGTTTGCAGGAGTTAATGTAGTAAAAGCTGAAGAAAACCAAGCAATAGGAAAGCATATTTACAGTTGGCTTTTTCCCCCCACCCCCACAAATCCATGGGGCTGAGACTTATGCTAAAGTTCAAGCCAGTATAGGCTCTGTGTTGATACTTTGGTACCATCACAATCCGTGGCTTAAAAAAATGCAGAGAAGCCTGGTGATATTAAAAATGTGTTCAGAAGAGATTTTCTGAAGACTTCTTTTTCTCTGATTCTTGAGTCTTGATTAAAAATGATCAGGTTCATGGCATGTTTATTCCCACTCATTTGTTAAACAGACAAATCCTTATTGGTGTCTGTGTATTCTTAAAGGATGCTATGAGGAAAAACAGTTTTCTGTGACCTGTCTCTTGCTGCAAAATCTTCTGGCCAATATATCCAGCCCTGAGCTCCAGGGCAACTGGCTTCAGTCTCCTTTCTGCAGGTGGCTTCAGCCAAATGACCTTGTCCTCTCAACTACAACATCTCCAAAGTGTTTCATAATCATCTTGTAATTATCTCAATAATGGGATTTGCTCCTTGTAACAGATACATGTTTTTTTGTAAATAATCAGCCCAGGAGTGTGCCTGCACAGTCCTGATCTTTTCAGCTGCTCAGAGGTAAACACACAGATGGGAAGAAAGAACAGGCTGCTGTAATAATTAGCCTTGAAAATTTTGAGCAGGGAAAATGCACCAGCAGCATGTACTGAAAATATAAACCTACAGGTTTCAGAGAAAGTTCAGCTCCTCCTGGTGCTCCTGAAAATTGTGTCAAGCATCAATCCGTACCTCTGAAAATCTGGCTACTCAATAATTGCTTCCTGAAGATTTTTGGAAAAATATATATATACACATCAAAGCAACTTTAAGAATTAGACTGGTGTGCTTTTGGAAGTTTTACTCAGATCCCAATTTCTACATCCCAGAAATTGCATAAAATCCATATGCCAACTGCCTGCTTCATACAGATTTGCTACTTTTTTTTCTGCATGCTATAGACAATAACTTCTCATGATAATGTGGGCTGTGGAATGGCAAAACCAGTAACAACATTTTCAGAAATTATTTTAATTTGAAAATTGAAAATCTGAATACTATTGGATATTTAATTTAAAGCAACTGGTTACCTTCTAAACTTGAACCACCTACTAACTCATATTTGGCTTTTTACAGTTAATCACTGCTGTAGAAATTTTTATACCCACAGTGCACTGAAAGGGAAGAATATACATTTCTGTAGATATAAAATAACAATGGCATTTACTGCTGCTCTTTAGCAAAATATACAACAAGATGTGCCAAAACTGCAAAAAGCAAATGCTTTAAGTCTTGGATGAATTACAAATAGATGTGATGTTCTATACTGAATTTGGACTTAAACTGGAATCAAAGGCATTCCTCATTAATGTCACAGTATAAGCTTATCAGAGTCAGTCTTTGTTCCCTGAGAGCCTCTGCAAACATTTATTTAGAGCCTCCAACCCTTTCCAGGGGATACCTGACCCCATACTGGCTGTTGCTCAAACACATCCTGTTTACTGCAGCCCAACATTTATGACAAGTCACTGAGCTGCTTGGAAACTCTACTTTGCATCCATTTCCTGACAGGAAAAGGATCCTTTTCCTCCTCTTTATAAGACTTCAACTTTGATTCCCCAAGCACAAGTGCTTCTTGCACAGGTTAGACAACCTTTAATCTATTTGATATATGCCACAGTGATCTGCACCAGTTACTCCATCAAAATTTTGTGCAGTGTTCAAGGCAACACAGAAGACCACAGTAAAGGTATGATAAAAATTAATGAGGTAAGGAACACTAAGGGGCGAGAGATCTTAGAGATTTAATTTCTTTCTATTTTGTAACCCAGTCACAGTCAGTGGATACTGGACATGAAATGAATATAAAAAGTGAGATGCCTTCTTTCCAAAAATCATGTGGCATGTAGATGATGCTTGCTGCTGTAAGGGCCAAAAGAAATACATTAATCACACTTTAAGAAAATAATATCTTTATATAAAGAATTTTCAGAATAATTAATAAGAAAAATGTTGAGATATATAATTTCACATTCCCAAGGCTCACAGCAATTTACTTGTTAGATATCCAGATAGCAGCTACTCTCTGGCTGATGATATCACATCTGTGGAGAACCCTAACTTCCCTCTGAAGTGTTTGGTATTGGCTTTATCAAAGAAAGGAGGCTGGAGTGGCTGGAAGTTGTCTGAGTCAGGAGGGCAACACCCATTTTCCTATTAAGTGAAATGTTGTGACCTAGCTTCTAAGAAAAGATATGCACTGCAATATAAAAATCAAGTAAGTAAAGTATTACTATAGATAAAGACTGTTTTCCACTGAAATGTTTTTTTTTTAAATGGATGTATGATAAAGATTTTGTTTCTCACAAAAAAACCCAAACCCCCCCCAAAAAAAACCAAACCAAAGCAAAACAAAAAACCAAAAACAACAACAACAACAACCACAACAAAAACCAAACCCCAGCCAAAACAGTCATCCACTAGAAAAAAAATGGAAGACATTTAAGGCTTAGGTTTCTTCCTGCAAACAAATTCACTATTCTTTTCTTAACAGGTCCTTGCAAGTATTAGGTTTTTATATAATGACATCTTTTCATTAGTCACTTGTAGTCTGAAAATCTGAAAATCACTAATAGTGGCATTTACTGGATAAATAATTCTTCCTCTCTCTCTTGAAATTATCAGTATTGATTTTCACAGTTTCAGCTTTAGTTTGATGAAGTCCTTGTTGATTAAAGTTATTCTTTGTTCCATCTGACTATTTTTAAATGTGGACTGTTTTTTTAAGCTTTCTAAAAATCTTTTTACCTAACTGGTGGGCAGGCACGAAACTTACTGCAAGCAGATGCACAAATCTTATTTTTCAGAAAACTACTGTGAATTTTAGGAGACCCTTTAGAAGATATTGTGGTTTAGGTATGAGGGAAGCCTCCCTAAAGCTGTCTGTTGAATATCAGGGGATGGGACCACCTGTTAGAGGCCTTGGAAAAGATAAGAAATTTTAATCTCTTCTACAAATCCCTGAGGCTTAAATGGATCTTTCAGATGTGGTGAAATTTGCCACTGACCTCTGCACTCAGGAGCAATAACCTCTTCAAAAACACAGTGATCACTTATTAACTTATCAGCTGTAATTACTTCTTGATAGAACAAGAAAATGAGTCTCTTAAATCAAGTTAAGAATAACAATAATAACATAAACAATCAAAACATAAACAATAATAACATAAACAATCAAAATACGTTTTTGCTTCTTAAGATGAGCCCTCTTGCCTTCAGTCCTCACAGTAATATACACTGCTTTCTTTAATTCCATGTGCTATGCAAAACAGCCTCAAAGAGTGTGCCAGAAATCAAGATTGGCCCTGATTTTTCTTTCATTTAGTAACAGCCTTTAAAATGCAGATGGACATGTTTATTATATTTTAGCTGAACTCCAGTTTGCAAACCCATCAGAACAGAAAATAAATTACATGCAGGCATCACACATTTACTTCAGCAGGAGCAGAGAGGAACTCTGAACACTCAAAAGTCACTTAATTTATTACCTGTATGTAAAAAGTGAAGTTTAATCCCTTCTATGCAACTAGAAAAGGAGTGATGGATGTAATGGATATAATCTGCTTAACGTGAACAATATTAGAGCACTAAAAAAACTCTTGGGGCTCTTCTGCACTAAACAAATATGCTGCTACTAATATGAAATACTTCAGTCACATAAATTACAAGAAGCAGTAAAATGTTTTACAACCTGACTACAAGATCATCTAACTTTAATCAAAAAGTTATTCTTAGTCTGCAGGTTATACATGAGCTTTGTGATTTTCACTTATTTCATTTTTGACTGTATGGCCTTTTATTTTAAAATATGATGAAATTCAAATGACAGTACATGTTTTAGGCTGATGGAAATTGATACAGCTGAAAGAAAATCTGTGAGAAAAAATAATGTATGCAAGGCTATAGAATTGTTGATGTTATTCTAATAATACTATAATGCAAATGGTACAAACTAAACTTTAATATATTCATATCTTTGAATGTCAATCTCAGAATATTGATCAAAGCCATAGAGAGTCCTGACAAAATTATCTAATGGTATGAAAAATCTGCTAAAATGTCTGAATTAAGCAGCTCAGAACAACCTGATTAGAAACAACTCAAACAAATTGCTTTTCTAATACAAAAGGTGAATGGGTTTTAAAAAGTTTGCTACATATTCTTTAAAAATACTGTATATTATTCCTGCACTGTTCTATTTTGCAGTACCATTCTTCTGTAGCCCAGCTAATACATGGAATAGTTGATTTCATACTTACCATCATAATCAGGAAAATAGCCCATCCTTTAGAAGAATTCCACTGTCTCCCCATGTAATGGGTACATTTGGAAGATTTTAAAAGCTGTTACCTAAAACCAATGGAACATCTACTGCAGTGTTACCATGTGGTGCATCTGCTCAACATTCAGATGTAATAGCCCAGAAGGTGCCTGTTTATCCATAAATATAATTCCAAATTATTTCCTGTTGCTTTTCACTATAACAACATTATCTTAGAGTTTCTTTCAACTCATGGACAAAAATCATTGATTAGAAGTGCTCAAGAAGAATATGGGAATTTTTTGTTCTCAGTTTATTTTAGTTGTGGGTTGTGCAACAAAAGCAGAATTTAACTAATAATAAAGCTCAGTTTTCCCTTTTACATGCAATTGACATTTTCTAATTTCCAATGATTTCAGGGTTCCCTTTCTGTACAGTTTTAGGGTTCCCTTTCAGTACAATGAAGTTCCTGAGGAATGGTCTTTAGCTAAAGCAGTGTTAATTCAAAACAAAGCGGCCTTGAGCACCAGTATAATTTCAAATGATAATTTCAAACTGTTCTGCCCTTCCTTTTGTTCAGTCATCACAGTGTGGGAGGCTGGTAAACAGAGAGGAATCCAAAGAAGATGCATCAAATCTTCAAATAAGTAAGAAAGGAAAAAGAAAGAAGAGAAAACAACCATTATACAACAATCTGATGAATCCACTGTTATCAAACCTTCACACATTAGGACATATTTCTTCACCTGAAGTGACTTATAAACCTTTGTCTCCTAAAGGGTAGAATCCAGAAATAAAGGAGAAGTTTTCAAGTGATGTGCTCAGGCATGGTGAAAGGGTTGTGCTTTTGCACTAATCAGAAGTCTGAACAACCTTTACAAGACTAAACCAGTCTTCCCAAGAGAGCTGAAGTTGGATGCTCAGCTGAGCACAGCGGAGTGCAGAGATTTGAACGCCAGGGCAGAGAAAGGCAGAAATGACAGAAAGTGCTGTAGGAAACCCCAAAGCAATGGGTGCTGCTCTTGCTGGGCCACATTCACTGTGCAAGAAAAGCTCCATTCTTGTTTCAGCCATCTACAGATGCCTGACTCTGTAGTGAGTTTCCTTTGTGGGAAATTACAAAAGAAAACGCAGGTTGAGTGTAATTTGCCCAACTTCATTTCATGCTACGGAATAGATTGAGAAAAAAAAAAAAAACCCATGTCTATTTTAGTGAGGCAGCAATAAACCTCCAAGTGAATCAAAGTGTTGAGCAGCAAACAGACACAGATGGTTTCCTGTTGCCATGTTTTTATTCATGAATATAATTTTGGATTCAAACACCGGCATAATTATTGGCAAGAAATGTTCAAACTTCATTCTACTAAACTGTCAGTTGTAACGTTACAATATATTATGAAATTCTCACCAGAATGAGTGAATGTCTTCCTAGCAAAGTTAAATTATCAGGAACAAAAATGGAGAAGCAGAGAACAGGATGAGTCCTGTGTACTTAAGAGGAAGTCTGATTTATGCTAAGTGAAGACATGGATCTAAATCATTATCAGAATCAGCTTCATGATCTTGTGTGTGCCTTTATCTTTGTCATCCTAAAATAAAATCTACATCATTATCTTGTAAAGATTCTTTACCTTCCAATTTCAGTTTTATGCTTCATAAAGCATAATTGGAATTAAGCTTATATCAAAACTGATAAAAATAAAGAGGGACAACTAGGAGTCACTTCATCGATTATTCAGTCAAAACTTCAGAAAAAGTCAGAATGCATTCTACTAGATACACTCAAACCAAAGTTACTTCCTTATTATAATTACTTTTAAATATAATTAATGCTCCGTGCCAGAGCAATTCAAGGATGACCTGATTCTGCAGAAGGTGATGGTTATTCAATAAATGAGACTGTGCAGAATCAGGACTAAATCATTATCTGGAATTAGCATTTATTAGTCAACACCATTTTATGACAAGCATGCGGAGGGGCAGGACCATTATTTTACAGCTAAGTGTTAACGTAGCAGAAAATGCAGTAAAATTGAGACAATAAAGGCAATGAACACCAGGTTCAGTTTAGGTTTAGGTTGTACTGACCCAGAGAATGCAGCTTCTTGCCCTAATCAAAAGAGTATAAGTAGATCTCATGAAAGCTATTTATTTTATTCTTAAGGTTAAAGTAATTTTATTTCTATATCCTGATAAACTGAGTAGTATAAGATGTCCATTCAAACATGGACCTTTCAGCTTAATTCATTTTCACTTCTAGGTTTGCACTTCAAGGCAGTTTACACAGCCCAGCATCCTAAAAGGACAGAAATGCTTCAGTCAGTTGGCTTCAGATATTTTATGCTCCTACCAGAATTTATAGCAATGAAAATGTTTTTTGCTTTATCATTGAAGTATAAACTGAACTACTTTTTTTCTTCTTTTTTTTTTTAAGCAAGACTGCGAAGAGTTCTGCCTAAATATCAAAATTGAGTCTTGCTTTCTTTTTATAAATGTATAAATACAAATGGCAAGTTACAATTGCCTATCAGTGTAGAAACCAGGCTGTCACTATGTTTGTGATTCAAGCTATTTAGTCAATGGCAACTTGAGAGGTTTATTTTCTGCATCTTGAAAAATAACATCTTGACGCTTTGAAGTATTGCTTTGTAGGCTGTAAAAAAAACATATGCTGCTATTTTGACAATGTAATGAAGCAGAGATGAAAAACACCCATGAGTTCTTGGAATATTTATTGCAAATAAAAATGTAGAATTTTGTTATTATTCATTATTATTTTAGAAAGCTACATTGCAGTGGCTTGTAAAGATAAAGCTATAAAAATCCCCTTTCTTAGAGAGCTTTTAAATTGCACATTTTGAGGGCACATTAAATGACCTCAATGCTTCAGGTTTAGGTTTCTGTTTCAGGGACCAGAAAGATGTTACCCTGTTAGGACCAAGAAATATATTTATGTTTTGACAAATTATAAAGCATAATGGAGAAAAAATTCCATTGTCATTATTTAAATTCAGAAAGTTGGAGTTTTATCCTTTTATGGCCTGAAATTTAGCTGCTTAGTAATCTTATAATGGCTATTGCAAAATCATTAATAAAACAGGAGTAGATACAGAAAATTTCTTTTGAGAGAAGGGAAAGCATGGGGAAATAGACTGTTTAGTGCTGTATGGCAACAGAAAAACTGGTAACTGAGTGAGACAGCAAATCAAGTTGAAAGGCACTGTCTGTGGTTGTGTGAAGCAGGAAAGAGTGAACAGCATCTTCAAAAGGAGAGAGAAAAGCTGCCTGTGTGTGGAAAGGAAGAGATGAACTTGGTGTGAAGAGAAGTGTAGTAAAGATGTCAAAAATGAAGCTAATGAAAACTACTTGACAAGACCTATACAGCCAAATTTGCCAACTGTGTGGGTGAAGATTCAGTTAGTGAAGTCTGGAACAGCCTATGGAAGACTCATCTTTGCGAGGGATTTTACAACACAAAAGGAACTGAAGAGAGTGAAGATTTATATAAGAACCTAAGAAGGCAGCAGAAGTGACACAAGAACTGATTTTGTGGTTAGAACCTGATAAGAATCATCAAGGAAATCCAAATTGCCTGCCCTCTCCTCCACATGTGCTGCTACGAACGCAACTTTGCTGAACGAGAAAAGTTTCAGTTTTATTGGCACAATCATTCTGCAGCAGCACCACCTCCTGTTCTTGCACCTCTACAGAGTTGGAATTGCTCTAAAAGCAATGACTGGTGCATAAAGCAGGGAAAAACCTCACTGTAGCCTTGTGTCAAAATCAGGACACATTTAGTAAGGCTACGTTGCCTTTTTTTGGTTGTTTTTTTAAGGGGTGCCAGAATCTGGTATTGATGGTATTGTCTGAATTCTTGCCTCAAAACCAAGTCAGACATGCTAGAGTTAGGCTGTCCCCACTAATCCTCCAGTCCTTCACCTCCCAGCTGAAATTCTCCAGCATTTTCTGCTGCTGAGTTCCCTGGTACTTGTGCAGTACCCCCAAGTGTGCATTTCACGAAGGTTTCCTTCCCCAAAGTTCTTCATCCTCCCCTATCCTCAAATTTGCTTCTCCTAGCAGACCTGAGTGCTTAGAGGCTTCATGCTCCCAAAGCAAAACTTCTGCTTAGGTCTTCCATATTTTCTTCCCTCAGATCACTTCCTATTAGCTCCAATATGCTTTCTGTCCATTTTTAAACTTTATCCTTCTGTACCCCTGCCAAATCCACTGGTAATGATCACTGCCCTCCCCTTGGGTGCTATGTCTGGAAAACCCCAAAATGAACTTGGTACTCTCCACCAAAGCAACACCCCAGTGTCTCTTTCTGATCTGGATTTCAAAGGTTTTAAAAATAACCATCCTGGACAGGACAGAAGAAGGGAAGACAGAAGAAGCTGACTTTTTGGAAAATCCTCATCCAGCCCTACTGGCATAAAACACCAATTGGTGTTATGTATTCACAGTCCCCCAAATGTGAGCTCCTACATTGCTTATTTCTTATATAAATACATATTCACATATTCAATAGATATGAACAAAGTGGTTAAATGGATGTTTCAAACTGCTGATCTACTGCAGTAATTGGCCTGAAACTGAAGGAAAGCTGGAATTCTGGAAGTTGGAGGAAACCAACTCCAATATTTTAGCTAATTCCTAACATCAGTGACAGCAATGGCTACAAAGCTTACCAGAAATGTGATGGTTCACTAGCCCTAAGTATACAATTGCAGCAAGGAAATAATTAATTAAAAACCCCTTATTATCTTGAAATGGTTTGCCTTCTTTCCTCAGCAAATATTTCACCGTCCTTCAGTGTTCACCTTTTCAAGTTTGAGCATGGAAAGAGGAAACACTTTGTGCTTCATCCTACAGCAAAGACCTGCAAATACTGCAGAGTTGGGCTCTACTGCAGAGTTGTTTTTTTATCTGATGTAGTTGTTTAGCAACTACAGAAGAAAAACAACATGCCACTATGCTCACTTGCACACTTCACTTGGAATATATTGCTACCATTATCCAGGAGTGATTCTAAAGCCCGCTAAATGCACCTACTTTGTGCCAAAAAAAAAGCCAAAAGAAGACTTGCTGGCCTGACTGAATCAGAACAATCAGCAGGACAGGAGCTGCCCTGCTTTCCAAAGATCCCTGTTCCAATTATGTCTGTAAACACACAACCACTCTGCAGCATCAAAAACTACCTAAAAAGAATTTGTCCTGACACTCAAACCTGAATCGAGTATCCTTGAATTACACTAAATATACATTCATATATCAAGACACAATGTATTACAAATTTTTGGGTAAAGTAACATCTCTTACTGTGTAAGATAAGAACCCGCCTATCCTGTTCCTTTTGCCAACAATATCCTAAATGAAAATGAAAATGGAAATTGCCACTAATAAAAAAAAAAAATAGCTTTTTTAAAGGACACTGATGTTCTCATCCTCTACCCAAATATTTTTATTATTATTAATTTTATAGTTATAGAATTATATAATTTGTTATTGCATCCATCTGTATATTTAGAAAGTGTTACAGGAGCTTGGTGTGGTGTACATATACTGTAAGAAAGTATCTGTATTTAGCATAAAAAGAAGTTAAAAACCTAAACTAACATAAGGTGCGTGCTTCATACACAGCAGGAAATGAGAAATTAATTCAGATTTGTTATACATAGAAATATTTTAGAAGTCTATTCATGAAGTATTTTATTTATGTATACTTAAATTAAATAGAAAAATTCAGATTTAAAATAAAATTTGGCACACCCTTAAAAAGCAGCTCTTGGATGTTATGCATTGAAGTATAAGGGCCATTTGTATCAAACTACACTCTCTTTAGGAGATGGAAGCCAAATTGTGTGCATCAGAGTTACTGCTAAAACAAACAGGAAAAGTTAAGTCCTGAAAAATTAGTTGGTCAATACTTGAGATAATGTTCTGTTTGGGAACATAAAAGTATGTTAATAATCCAAGATCCTGCAGTTCCTTCAGGAGCTACATGTCAAATTATGACTCCCATTTCTTTTACAACAGTAATGCACCAATAATTTGTAATTTTAATAGTAAAATCCTCTCAGGGGTGAAATTCAGAATCAGAGAAAAAAAAGACAATTTTCTTTTTCCTTTATTGTTTTGAAAATTATTGCTTTAAGCTATGTGTGCATATTTAGAATTTCACATGCCTAAACAAATCACTGACATAATATTTAAAATATGAACTTTTACAGCCAATTCACTCATAGTGATGCTTATTTCCACCTCAGTGTTCAGTTACAAATTCTCTACAGCTCCTTTCTCACATTTTCCATTTTTCCATCCAGTCACATGACTGTGGAACAGCTGGGATCCCACATTGTTTTACTTATACAGCTGCTGGAAATGAACCAGCCCTCTTAGCCAAGAAGAAACAGGGAAAAAACAGGAAAATATTTGTATTTATGACCATGCTGAAAAACTCCCAAAACAACACTGCTCATAACGAGCTTTTGGGGTATGGCTTTCCTGAGTACCCTACTTGGGATTCAGAAAAAACACTGGAAAAGCAGATCTCCATCACTCTCAATTCCTGCTGACCTACTGGATCAAAGCTTACTTAAAACATTCTATCTGAGGTTCCATTTCAAGCACTTCAAAGCTAAACCCTTTGTTAATGAGCAAATTATTTATATGGGAAATGCTGACCCATCTGCTGAATATGACTGTGTCACCCTAGTCTTTTGAGATTTTCTAAGTCTTCTGATATTTACATTCTTGTAATGGAGTTTTTTACACGCTTTTATGTAAATAATGATTGTTTACATTCTTCTGTGTAGGAGGAGAATTTGGATGGACTGTTAGTCTGACCAGTGTAGTTGGAAAGGTGGCAATGTCATTCTCCAATCCACTGTCACTTTTAAGATTCTATAAATGTTGAGGTCTGAAAAATAAAGTGCTTTTTTCCTGTTCCTGTTCGGATGCTAGAACATCGTGTATAAGTTATATTATTTTGTGTCACAACTATAACATGACTGAATTAGTTTTCATTGACAACTGTTTTCTGACATTTAGAAGTAGAGATGCAGAGCAAAAAACCCCCAAAAAACCCAAACCAGTGGTCTGTTTTGTAGCTGATATATCATGATATAGATACCATTATCCATCTGCCTCCTTGGGCCTTCTTTCTGGAATAATGCTGCCAGGGAGGGCTCTGCCAACTGCACTTGCAATTTTCTTTCTGTTTTAAATAGCAGGCAATTTCAAATCCTGCTTACATTACTCATATGATTTTCTCCAACTGAAAATCCTTCTGTTACTCTTTTCCACTGACAGAGAAAATGCTGTTAGATTTGCAATCTGCTCCCTGACTTCGAGGTTTTGCATTTAGGGTCTCCTCGTCAATCAGTTTGCTATTTTCTTTAAGAAACAAACCCTCAATCTCAGCCACATAAAAACACAATGAGAAAAGTTAGTAAGTTACTGCCATCCCAACGCAGCATTCATGCTGAATATCACACAAACTGTACCCAAGAGAACCTGCAGAGGGATGTAATTAAACAATGTTTAAGCAGATCACCTAAACATTAAAAAGAAAAGGGACAAAAAATCAGAGGGCATTAAAATCCTCAGGAACAAACCAAAGAGCTAAACTTTGTTTCACTGTTACCATTTCCTTACTTGTAAAAGAAGCAATAGCTAAATTTTTATCTTAATTGCCACATCATTAATATTTTTCTTTCTTGCCAATACTTTTGCGAACCACTGAGTAATGTTATGATCTATAGGTTGAGAAACTTTTGGAAGATTTTTCTGACTTAGAGAAGCAAAAAGGTAGGAAAGATTGATTTTGCATCTACGTGAAGGGATGGTTGCTGATTTCTGCCCGAGGGTCTTATTTCTTACTTTAAAATATTTAGTTATGTGAATAAAATGAAGTAGTATGGAAATTTTAATGACTCCTAAACTACTTTCTTCCCCTCAAAGCTCGAGCATGAAGCTGGGATACTCAGGGGGAAAATTTTAATATTCCAATACTTTCAACTGATAAATAACTAATAAAATATTTGTCTAATATAATTGGCACTGAGAAATGAATCTTTTGAAAATCTCACTAATAGAAAAGGATGAATTTCCTGAAAATGGCTTCTTGTTGAATGAAAAAAAAAACCTTTTAAAATAAAATGCTAAGCTTCAAAAAAAGTTTTGTACAATTTATGGAAGTTTCATGTGGTTTTTGTATTCATAACTAAGATAACATTAGCTACCTAGATGGACTATAACTTGGAACTTTTTCACTAATGGAGATGTAATCTTCAGGGACAAAAAACCCACAGAATTTTAAAGCCACTTTATTACTCCTCCAGGGAGAAAACAGGTAACAGCTCAGGTTCTTGATTTAAGACTGCAGGAGATTAAAGTTCACCAATTCCAGCTGCTGCCACTGTGCTCATAAGCCACCAAGTGACACAAAATGAGGCAGCTGGTGAAGTCCAGTGCAGCCTTGAGCTCTCCATTTCAAAGTTTCACTGGGGAAGGATTTCTTTACGTTTTTAAACAGAAAAGGAGTGGCAATACTGGCAAATATACCTCCCAAGTCTTTTACCCTCTCCAGCAAGTGACTGAGGGATCTGCACCTCCTTCAGCCTCTCCCAGTGTGGACACCCTGAGCGGAACAACTGGAAATCAGGGCTACAAAACCAGGCTGGAAATGAGCTCTGAGGTTCCTGGGGTGGCAGGGACTTTGGTCATGTCACTGATTTATAATTGTAGTGGTTTCATTTCTCTATTTAATCAAGGTGCAAGCTCAGCTTGCAGCCAAATGAGAAGCAAGACCCCGTTATTACCCAGGTGATGAGAAATGCTGGAAATGGGGGCTATCCCTCATTCTATCTGCTGCTTATCTCAAAAGCAGAAAAAAAAAACTCCAAACAAACAAAAAAATATATGATAGTCTAAGATGTGCTAAATTTAGAGTTTAGAGAAAATTCACCATCCCATGTATAAAAATACTGCACATTTAAAACAAAAATTAACACCACAAGGCTGGACATCAGAATTGATTCAATCTAGAGGAGTAATATCAAGCTCTCTAGCTAAATTTAGGAGAATCAAAACAACCTTTTAGATAATCACTGTATTTTAGAGATAATTTTGATAACTGAGCTTCTAAGCTGTCTGGGATCATTGAAAATATTAATAAGTGCAATTTTATTAGTAAGTGTAAATGACAATTCAGAAAATTTGCATCTTTAATATAAATAGCTAAATTCTAAGGAGAAAATACATTTGTTCCAGTTTTTCACAGGTACAACCCTGATTTTTGATTCCTTAATGACAACTCCTGAACAATGAAGCTGGACAAAAACTTCTCATAAACAAACATAAAAGACATTGATGGGAGAAGATACTTAATGAGCTATCCAATAGAATTAGAAGGGGAAATAGTTCATAAAAGAATAAACTTAATATTAAAGTATTGTAACCTATTCCCATTATATTGACTGCAACAGAAGCACAGCCTTTTGCAGAAACAAATTCAATTACACTATTCTTAATCTCAGTTCAAAATGCTTTAAAAAAAACCCAACCCTATTACTTTAGAAAAATGCCTTCAGCTGAGAATCCTAAAGTTAGTGTTAATAGAATAATGTTTATTTTAAGGAACAGTCTCAAAAATTAAGCTGTTATTTTGGCAAACAAGGATGCTGTGTGGTGGTGTTCTAGAAATACGTATCTCAATATTAACAATGATTATTCTGAATTAAATATTACACCTGTTGACTTTTGCCTTCAATTCACTGGCACAATTTCTCTCCATTAACACAACAAGTCAGCAATCAGAGTCCCTCTGAAAAGCCACCTACTGAAACAACTAAAAATGAATTCCATCTTAACAAGAAGCACACAGCTCATTATATTTTAACCTGATTATTAGTTTTCTAATATTATTACTACATAAAAATCCTGGCCTGATTTGCCACGCAGTCATCTGCTCTTCCAACAATACCTTTAAAGTAAACAAACAGAAATACTCCCAGGAAGACAATTTTGTTAAAATGTGCTAAGCTCTGATGCTAATGACAGAATAAAAACCCACACACATTTAAAAATACAAAGTATTTGGCCAGCACTAAGTGTTATTAGCTACTAATTTGCCTTTTGTTTATCTGTTTCTCTCAGTTTGAGATGCTGATTCTCTACCAGATCATCATTATAAGCCTTTCCTGAAACCACTTCCCATTGCTTTCACTGGAGATAAGCTTAACATCCCAGTGTTTATACTCAGAAGTATCCTTTCTGAAATGCAAAAAGCTCACTATTCTCTGATCTAGAAAATAAATATATATGCAAATAAAACAAAATATAGGAACTCTCAGAGAATTTTCTTTTAATTTTTTTTTTTTTTTTAATGGGGTTTTTGCTAAAAAAGATAACTATTTTGAAATTAATTTTCACACCCTACCCACCCTGTTTCAAAAGTATAACTGGAAAAGAACTAGCCCCAGGTGGTTACTGCCAAAGATATACCTGCAACTAAAAAAAGTATTTTTAAAATACTGATTTAGAATATCTGTTACCTTGGAAAATACCATTTATTGCAAGATAAGTTTCAGGGAAAAAAACCTATTAGTATGGAAATAAAAGCTTTGGGTTTTGCCTTGCAGAGGTTCATTCTCCTCTGGGAGCATGACCACAGTGGGATAATTAGTCTGACATTTAAACATCAGTTTAAATAATTTTGAATTGTTTATGCCCTTTAAGGGAAAACAGCTGATTATGAACTTAAATACTTTTCCTCAGTCTGGGCAGAATCCTAGGTTTTCAATATGTAGATAAATCACCAAAACAGATCCAGCCATACTTAATTTTAATAAAACCTAATTAAATTTACATACTTGTAGATCTTTTTCCTTCGACAAAGCATTCCTTTATTGCTTCAATTTATCTTGGAACAGTAGGGAACACTCTGTCAGTGAACACTGAAGGAAAGGGAGTTTAATAGAACAACTTTCATTTAAATAAGTCTCCCGAACTTAAGTTGTTTGATATGCAGAATTTTGGCAGAAGTGACAGAATGCAGAATATAAAGGGAAAAAATGCCAAAAATTGAGAAATCTGTTGTTTCAAGAGAGAAATAAGTTATATTTGGTATGTGACTGGAGGGGTTGTTAGGTCTGGTCTTTAACATAACTTTCTGTCTTTAACAGAAATTTTTCAGCTCCCCCTGGTCCAGATGGCTCTGTGCTTGTCTTTACCTCAGCAAGCAGCACTCCCCCCTCCAGCCAGCCCCACCAAGAGAAGATGCACCTCCTCCTCCTGCTGCTGAAAAGGAAAAGGAGGAGAGGGGAAACACCCCAGACCTCAACCTTGCCAATCCCCAGCACTCCCCATCACTTATTGGCCACCCCATAAAGCATAAAACAGGAAGAAGGTTGCTTAATTAATGCAGTTCCTTCATTAGCCCTGTCCAGCTGCTCGGTGAAAGCTGCAGGTACCTGCAGGTGTTTCTGAAAGCAGCTCATCCAAGCCTCCAGGACCTGTTGAGCAGCTGGCAGGGGGGCAGCTGCTCTGTCTGACCTGACCTGCAGCAGCTGGGCAGCGACGCATTTGGAGCCAGCACAGCTGGCACGGCACCGCAGCCAAACTCCTGCATCTTGAGAGGTGACATTTAATGTTGGCTTTTTTATGCTGGCAGCTCAGAACTCAGCCATGTGCCATTTAAGCTCTTTTAAATCCAGGTTTTGCAGACAAAGAAAGCAGCAAGGTTTCCCACTGCTGATATGCAAGGTGATGTAATTAACAGGGCTTTTTTAATCTCTGACTTCCACTACTTCCATGTACTCTGAGGCTTAGTTTGCTACTGTTCTGAGGTTCTGCATACTTCTACAGTCAGAACTTTTCTTAAAAATGTCATGTGAACTCTAAAAAAAAAGAGGAAAAAATTTTGTATTCTAATATTAGTTTCTTTTAATTCAGAATTGTAGTACAATGGGGAAGACACATATACTTTACTAACTCTTATTCAATAATACAGAACAGTTGTCACCTTTCACATAATATGTCCCAGGTGTATTCCAAGATCAGACTAAAGGAAAGAAATAACACAATCAATGTTATGCCTTGGCACTGAAAAAAAAAAAAAAAATCAGTTCTCATTTTTGAGAACTTCTTCTTCCCCCATTCTCCTTTCTTCTATCCCTTCTTGCCTTGCAAATATCCCACCACGTGTCCTTTGGCAGAAGAGTGGGACACATGTTGAGAGAAACAGAACACTCTTGCAAGTCTGAGGACAATTCCTCAGCCCACACAAATTAAGGGATACATTGCAGACCTTACATCTTAATTCATTAAGATGCTTAAAAGTTATTAATAGGACAATTTCAGGAAAATCATGCATAAAATCTCAGGTTTTTTAAAATTAATATAACAAAATAGGCACAGTAAGCCCCTCCCCTATTACACTCATGTATCAGTTAATGGGATTTTTTTAAAAAAAAATAGACACAATACTGAATCAAGTCTGATAAACAGAATTAACTGAGAAATAGAAATTTGAAAAGTGCTTTGTTTCTTCAAGGAATGGTTGGGTTCACAACATCACCCCTGCAGCTACATTGGTAGAAACCAGTGGTAAAAACCCCAGACATGAAACTTTGGCTTGGAGGAGCACATTTGAGCCTGTCCTACAAACTTTGGCAATTGAAAGAAATTTTAACACCACATTGGGAAGCCCTCCTAAAACTGGTCAAATACAGTGGAATTGTGGCTTGTCCTAAACACTGACACAATGAACATCTGGGACCTGCTAGGGTTAATGTCTGTGTGACACAGCAAGGTGGATTCACTCACACATCCCTTAATTAACACTTTTATAAATATTCATGGGTCAACTAGATTTGCAATTATTCCCAGAGACTTAGAGTAGCTTAATTTCTGTTAAAAAATTAGCCTTTTATCTTTTTATCTATTGGGGGGAAGTGGGGGGGAAGTTTTTTGGACCAAATGTTAAATCTATCACTTGAAAAAAAAAAAAAAAGTGTGAATCAGGGAGTTCTCATCAGGATTTGAAAACTCATTTCAGTGAGAAGTTAATTTAATTAAAACAAGTGCAATATCACAGAGTGGTGCAATGAGGTGAACAAGGAACAGTAAAAACATTTACTAAGTTGTCTTATTTGGGATGTAACACCAGGATTGGGATGCAGTTGCAGCATTTATGGCATATGGGCTCGGGCACCAGCACTGCTTTGGGTGTTTTTACTCTGCCTTCTCCCAGGTCATCTGCTGCTCCCTCATTCTTGATCTGTACTTGGGCAGGAGTACATGTATGGAGATTAACTCTGATTAGAAAAAAAAGGAAAATCATTCCAATTTCAGCCCAAGAACTTTCAGAATCACACCTTCAAAGCATCGAAGATCTCTGAAACAGACTCATATCCATCTCCAATAACTACTGAATGCGCAGAAAGTCAAACCTGTTACCAACCTCCGCAGTTTCAATTATTTTATCTCTTTCTTGTTACAGATTTTCCTTTGGCAGAAACAGCTTTGCAGTGCCACGGCTGAAATATCACCTAGAAAGAACCCAGTTTCAGGAGATCAAAGATCTGTATGTAACTGCTGAAATGCAAGTCCCAGCACCTTCTCTCCTTGGGAGGACTACAAGTCCTAGGTGTCTGCAATAAAATTGCAGATTTTATTCTAAGAACCCAATGAAGGAGGCAAGCTGGGCTGGCAGAGCCACTCTTTCAAAGATCAGCCACAGACTGTGCAGAAGACTGTTATAGACATATCTACAGTGTAGGCAATTCCTGGATGTCAATGTGCAGATAACTTCTGCTCAAAGGTTAGAAAATAGACAAGAAATAAGTAGAAGAACTAGGAAAATCCATAGCTGTTTCAAAAGTGGTAAAAACTACTTCCATATCTCTTGTATAATCAGGTACTCTTGGGTCTCTTGTAGAATCACAAAAAAAAAGTAACTGAATTGTAAGTAATTTGAACTGGAAGAGACACACTGCTGAGCAGAAAAGGTACTTCAAAAATCATAGAAGAACTCCAGGAGATGCACTTGCAGTCACATGAAGTTCACAGGACTGACACTCCAGAGTTTATTTTGGTGACAGACAACTGGAACAGAATTCAAAACTGAATTGTCTCTTTGAATGGACAAAAACCTTATACTGGAAAACAAAGGCAAAGTAATATAAGATTGGGGAAAAACATTTCAGGATAAAAGGGAAACATTTAGCAAAGTATAATTTGATGTCTGTGTTTATACAACTTGCTGAGGAGAGAGTTCACTGTAATGCTGTAATCAGAAACTGATAGCTTGTGCTACTTCCAGTTTGTCATTAAGAAAACACTGAGAAAAAAATTAATTATCAGTTTTTAAGAGATTGGTATAACACCTAAAGAAATAGACATTAAAAGCCCTCCTCGGCCTATCTGCAGTTAGCGTCCTTCCTTTTGGAGTCCTGCATCTCAAAATTCTCATCCTGGAAAAGACAAGTGTTTTCTACAACCCTCCTTATTTTCTTCAAAGCTGTGTCACCCATTTTTCCATTATATCCTGCTCCCAGGCTCACTCATTATGGTTTTCTTTCCCCCTTTTCCTCAGTTCTTTCCTTTCTAATAATCTCAAGACTATAAAAAAAATACCTAATCAGCCTATATACATTTTATCACAAAAAAAGTAAAAAAGCATCCTATTAATAGAAAATCAGCTTCCTAAATATAACCTGGTTTGAAGACTTCAGGAATTACACTATATAACAATGACAGATAAATATAAAGCCACAGAGAGCAATTAGAGCTCCAGGTATCCAATTTGTAGCAATTATGCCTTTACAAAGAAATATAATCTCACAGTAACTATACTGAAGAATGTAAGATACTGTTGACTGTTACACCCAATTTTATGCATGCAAACATAAATTAGATTGGTCCTGCACATAAACTCCTTTTGAACAGTTTTGAACTCAACTAAAATATTCCAAACACAATTATAAATCCAGAAACCATGTCTAGACTCACACTGCTAAGCACATCCTCTCCATGCCAACAAATACAAAATGACACTTTCTGTATCTGTTGTGGCTGGTTCCCTCATTGCAAACTGGCCACGTTCCCATCGCACGGCATTTGGTGCTCTGGTTTCAAAACACAACTGTTCTTTTCTGATGGTTCTTCAGCTCAGAATAGTTTAATTAGTGCAAGGCTTGAGCAATGAAATCAATCAATCTCCCCTGTTCTAGTTACTGATGAAGTACTAATAGCAAACCATCCTTTCACCGTTGTGACAATAATAAAACTCATGCAAGGTGTTCCAGCATCCAAACAGGAATAGGAAAAGAGAACTTTATTTTTCAGATCTCAACATTTATAGAATTCCAAAAGTGGCAGTGGATTGGAAAATGACATTGCTACTTCTCCAACCACACTGGTCAAACTAACAGTCCATCAAAATTCTCCTCCTACAGAGAAGAATGTAAAACAATCATTATTTACATGAAAGTGTGTGAGAAACTCGATTACAAGAATGTAAACATCAGAAGGCTTAGAGAAACTCAAAAGAACAGGGCAACACCATCCCAAGGTTTGCAATGATGCTCTGGTTCACGGGGATTTGGCTCACTTGATGGAAGAGTTGAAAAGAAAGTTAATGCACTTGTGCACTTTCTTACATCTCAGATCCATCAGAAGCCTAGCGAAGCACAAGCACCACTGCTGTGCAGCACAAGAAGGCAGCTGTGTACGTGCTGCCTTGCTTTAGCACAGCTCATTTCCATCTGTCATTCAGCTGTGCACACTCTTTTTGCTGCTGGATTTTAAAGCTTTTGAAGTTTTAACGCTATGTGTCAATATCCACTTGATTTTATAGTTTTCAGTTTTCCACAAAAGACCTTGATCCCCCCCAAAGGATGCTGTACCTACTATTTCGTTATCATGAACATCAAAGTGCAAAAGTCTGTGAATAATGATCCAGTGCTGAATTTCAGTCACATCAAGCAACATGTTCTTCTATGAGTTTTATCTTTCTAGGAAGAAAATAATACAGTTATGCCTATAGGCAAGCAAAAATCCAGTGACCACTTCTGAATATTCAGTTAATGCTTTTTAAAGAGAAAACAAATTTCCTTATATAGTGTGTGGAATACGAACATCATTGATATATGTCCCACTTCATAGGTTTTATGATAAAACATGGAACATCTGCTCTAACACCAGAAATAGTGAACATTATGTCTTAACTGCCTGTTGTGGATACTGATTTAGCAAAAATCTTGGTGAATGTTACAAGTCAATCAGCACAGATCATGTTTAATCACTGCTATAATTGCAATCATGAGTGTAATTGCTGATTCTTCTTTGAAGTGGTGGTGGGTTGGGGAAGGATACTTTTTTGAATAAAATTTAAGACCAGAAATAGGACTATCTGGTGTCTGTTCCCAGTTTCTGGACTTCCATTTGCACAGGCCAAAAGGAAGAGCCATGGGCAGAGTTCTGAAAAGCTGATCTCAGTTTCACACTGCAATGGACACCTATTGCAAATTGTAGTCCCCAAAAGAAGTAATCACTGGGACTGTTTGTCTCACAATCCACAGAACGTTCCCTATTCATTTCTCCTCTGTGTGATGGGAACATAACAGCTCTGTGAATAAGACCCTTAACATCTTTCTATTAGGACAGGAGATATGAGTAGCAATTATGATAATTAAATGTAATTACATTAAAAATAATTAGCACTTTAGCTATCAATTGCTGTGCACTGCACGGCAATTAAAAGCAGGCCAAATTTCAGCATAATTTTTATTACTCTCCTCTTCATTCAAAACAGTAAATGGTAGGGAATATTTTCTTTTCATGTGTGCTGTGCTCTCATTTTAATGGGCACTATCATCATCTAAGTAGAATAAGTACTACCGGAGGTGACATAATTGCCAAAACATTACAATTTGGACTTTTTCCCAAAAGACTCAAGTAACCTCATTTAATACATATACTTATGAGACCATGAATGAAAGGTATCAGCCATCTCACTTTAACAGATCTCTGCTCATTAGAGATATTTGAGCACAATTAAAATGGCTGATAGAATCAAACTGAGTAAACAAACTTTTGAATAGGTTTTATCACTGATAGGCTGCAGCATTAGAAATCCTTCAGGGTGCCAGCATCTTGTGAGAATTCACTTGGGCTGCTTGCACATGTCTAACAGTAAAACACACTTCAGCACTTATAAAGTGTAGCCATTTGGTACAACCCAAACAAGCCCAACACTATTGTTACAGTTCTGTGAAATTCTACTGACAGATGATACAGAACATGAGGGGGTCCTAAGAGAGTCTCTGAGCAAGTGAGTGTGGCTTGAAGAGCTCAGAGCTGGGAGAGATAAGAGACCTCTTACACACTTGGCTAGAAGTAATTGTCAAAGCCACCTCAGTGACAGATGGTTTCTCCAGATTTGCTCAAAGGAACACCTCTCCCCGTCCTAATTTTTGGAGCAAATCCCTCTTTTCCTGCATAAAATCTTAGACTATTGATAGTGATTTGAATTGGAAAAGAGACTAACCTTTGGTTTTCCTTGTCTATCAACTGACCACGCCAAGATGTGGATAATAGGCAAAGCAAATTATTTACTTGCCAGTTACCAGTGCTCCAAATGTAGGTAATAATCTGCTCAAAATCCAAGTAGAGTCTTCTCTCAAAATTTATAAGAAACTACAACAATCTTTCCAGATCCACATAGAGACATTGGACTGATTTGACTGGGTGAATACAAGTAAAGCAATGTATTTATGCAGCATTTCTGATTCAGATATGACTGGACTAAACAGAATAAATTAAAAATAATGTGAAAAAAAAAGTTTCAATCATCACTGCTGAGATGGCTACAGTGACAGAAATGCATAAATTAGAAGGGAAGTCATTTTCCTGGCCTCTTCATGAGGTATTTACTATCAGCATCATGAATTCTACAAGTCATTTGAAATCTACTCATTAATGATTAACATCTGCTGGTCTAGTGAGGCAAGTAGGAATCCAATGTGTTAAGAAAATCCACTCTAAATAATGGCTAAATGCCTGTGTTATTCACAAGCTTGTGCCATACAAACAACCATTCCTACACTTGGCACTCTCATTCTCTTCACTTCAGAAAGACCTTCTGAGGCCAAAGCATCACCTGGTCCCACTCTGCATCTTCTTTAAAAGCTCCAGCAGCATTAACCACAGGACTGTTTTAAGATGATTTACAGTTCATACTCCATTTCTAATGGAGTACTTACAGACCTGTGCTTTTAAGGGTTGCAGTACTTATAGCATTTTAAGGAATATTAAACTTTTATCTGCTGTTTCTTCTGTGTATCACTTCAACTTCTGCCCTCCACAACCACAATCTTTAGAGACATCCAGGAGAATTCTGACTGATTGGCATAACAGGGCACAGATGGAATTTAAATAATTTCATACAGACATATACACACACACACATGATATTAAACACAGATGTGGTTAAAATAAAGTCAATCAGGCATGATTTGCTTGCCAAGACACGTTTTTACATGTCCCTGTCTACAGGTACTTATGAATCATATACTTGCAGGCTGTGCCATTAATTAAAACCTTTATATTGCTCTCCAAAATAAATCAAGCCATCTTTAGTGTCTTAAGTATATGTGTATCTTTCAAATACAAGTTCATAAAAGAAAAAAAAAAGAGGGAGGACATTTTTCTACAACATTATTGTTGGGTAATGCTGTTTGACAATGGCATTTATTGCACATTTTTAACTCAACTTCTTCATTTGTCTGTGCAGTAACTGGAACAAAATGTAAGGTGAATGAACGATATTAAAAAGAATTCAGAATGCATAAATGTATACTTCTAAAAGTATGCAAAAAAAAAAAAAACCAACAAAAACCCCCCAACTCCACAAAAACTCACAACCAAAAACTAACCTAAAAAAACCCCCACAAAACCCCAGCCTGAAATGAGGTAAGAAGAATGAGATGAAATTAAAAACATATAATGTGAAACTGAAGGAATGGGGTGAGCAGGATAGAAAAAGAAGAGGGACAGAAGAGGAATAAACCCCTCCATCCTGCTGTGTAATAAAAAGGATGCTATCCCACAGATGATGCTGTATGACACAAAATGCAGCTTAAACTGCAACAAAGGGAATCAAGGTGAATAAAAGGCAAGGCTCTCCCAGTCTTGCAGTGATGAAAGGCAGTGACAGGAAGCTGTTTGTCTCCTTTAGTGAAATTTTTAAGAACTTGAAATTTTAAATACATCTTCTGTGTTTAAAATTGTGTGCATGAAGTACAGTACACCCTGCATTACTGCCAGCAGCTGAATTAAATAACCTCTGGAGGTCCCTGCAAGGCTCACATTTCCATGAGTGCTCTGATCACTGCAGGTAACACATTAGAATATGTTATTAATCCCACTTCGTGTTCCACTTACAACACTGCCTGCAGGGCAGGGAAAATGTAAATCTTGGATTACAGTGACAGCCAACAACTATAATATTCTTGAAGAGAGTGGGAAGTGGAGGAAAAAAATAGCCACAAAAGTGTTAACCCTGTAACCCACACCTGCAGGAAAGTAGCACAGACTTAAGGCTGAAATCATCAGTGCTACTGACACTGGGTGTGCAGTGTAATATACAGATATTTTGTGGGGCTAGGCTTCAAGGGGGAAGAAATATAAATAAACTGCAGCCTGAGATGGCTGCAGGCCATGCACAAACAATCAGGAATGTATCAGACTGTGCTGCTGAATGAGCAGAGGGTTTTCATGCATAGTTGCATATATTTACCAAGCCTTCTTCCTGCAGCAGCAGTAATAGCTGCTCTTTCAGAAATCGATAGTTCTGTCGCACATTTGTTACAAGGAGTGATTATAATGTTCCTTTTTTTCAATCAGGAAAAAAATAATTGATGCAAAAGGCCCATTTACTGCAGATAAAGGAGATTGAAGAGTTTACAGTAATAGCCTGGGCCAGAAAGAGCCTTTAAAGAACTCTGCAGAGAGAACAGAAAGCCTCTGAAGTTTCATCTTGTAGAACTGCAGTATTTGTGCAGGTGAATAGAACTGAACTTGCTTACTTCTGAAACTTGATTTTTCACAGGGACAGAATAAATAAGAGCATTTACAAAACTCTCAAACTGCTGTAGGCAGCCCATGACACAATTCATTCAGCTTAACTGTACTCACTGAAATAAAACTGAAATCACACTTCTTACACTGAAATGAAAGCTGTGAGTTTCATAGCCCAGGACTTCACACTCCTTTTTTATTAAAACTTGCATAGTAGTAAGCCTCACTAACACCATATTTATTAAAAAATAAACTAGAAACCAAGACAAGGTTTCCAAATACTGTCTTGCTCATGGAAGATAGCCTTCAGAGAGCTATTTCATCCTAAAGAAAAGCATGTTATTGCCATTCTCACAACCTATAAGTGCAAGTGAGCATATTTAGCTGTGACATTTGAATTTAGCTGACTATATATCCATGAGAACAAGCCACTAGGTTGTCTGCTACCACTGCCAGCCAGTAGGGAAGTCAGTGCTAACACCAGTCCAAGAATCCTTCTCCATTAAAAAAAATCTGGGATGGGGATAAACTCTATTTATTAAATTTCCAAATGACAGCAACAGGGGAATGACTTGGTGAATTTCTGAGGACAATAGTAAATTTCAAAGGAGCTTTTAAAAATTCAAAAGGAAAGATAAAAAAAATATTTATTTCAGAGTGAGAAGTACATTTTTCTCTCATAGCAAAGATTTTCTATTTTGTAATGGAACTAAACAAAAAAAAATGGTTTAAAATGTTTTGTGTTAATTTCATATGTTTTTATTCTTTATTGTCAGAGACATTTTAGCCAAGAAAATTAAGATTAATGTAATTTCATTCTGCTATCTGCAAATGATAGCCAAACATTTTGGAACTGATTGAATGTAACAAGTAAAAGAAAAAGAAGATATGAATCATTTGGTACTAACATTTCTTAACCTTTTTCTAGTTAAAAGCTTAAGAATCTACTGCACTTGAGCAAATACATGACCATTTTATTGATTCTAGGATAATATATCACTATCCTATATATTAACATCTACTCCTAAGGCCCAATGCCATATTTGTAATCACAGTATCATCTTATTCATTACAACAGAGCAAAATCTTCAGCAAAACTCTCAAGTGAGCTAGACAACAAAAACATGGAGTAGCTTTTAAACTTCATTTGACAAAAGAAAAAAAAATCCTTTTTCAATTTGGCTGTGAATGTGGTTTCAAAAATTAAAGTTGTTTTGGTAATATATTAAAATTAACTCTATTATGAAGCACAAGCTGTGGAACTTGGTATGTGCAGTTTTCCATTCACTTCAGAACTGTACCTGTTCTAAGACAAGAAAGAAGTGACCTAAATAAATGCTAAAGTGTGACCTTATTTTGTCTGGTAAATGAATCCATATACTTATTTCCTTTTAAATATATAAGAGCTATTTTTCTAGACACATTAGGAAATAATGTTTAAGATAAAACACAGACAAGTGTATCACCACCTGTTTCATGTTCAAAACCATCACGAGGAGAGCAGTGTCTTCTCAGATCTCCAACACTTTGCCCTCTTCAAACTGTGCTTTTGTGAGTGGATGGGAAAACAAGTAAAACTGACATTTTTCTGCATCTAAACATGGTGTGTATATGGCAACGGGCACATATGGCCATACAGCAAATATTCAAATGATCTTTTGGGCTTTATTCACACTTCGGAGTTTCACACAAACAAATGTGTGCTAATAGAAATGCAAGTGTATGCCAGAGAACATAAGCAAAACACACACAGAGGAATGAACTCATGTTACCCTATTGAGTTAGTGCTATTATCATCTGTTTGCATTATAAAATATTGTGGAGTGTCATATGCCATACACGTTAAATATTTTATATTATAAAGTATTACATTGCACCTGCTAGTTTCCTTCTGAAACCATCTAGAATTCCTTTCTCCATTTTTTTAACTGTCATCTTCCAAAGCCAAGTTGATTTTCTGTAAGTCAAGCTGCTGACAAGCTGATGTCACGTTCCTCTAAGGCCAGCCATGTACCATGAGCAGCAGACAGTTTTTTTTCAGCTCTCACTCAGGAAGCAGCTTGCCTCCAGGAAGGTCACACTCCATCACTGCATCAGAGATTCCTTCTGCATGAGCTTTGGCTGTGTGCTGTGTCACTTCTCGTTTATAGCAGCATTACTCCGGCTCTGATGTAAATT
Organism: Urocynchramus pylzowi; assembly: GCA_013397555.1. Lineage (NCBI taxonomy): Eukaryota > Metazoa > Chordata > Aves > Passeriformes > Fringillidae > Urocynchramus > Urocynchramus pylzowi. The sequence continues at coordinate 87,939 of VZRH01004878.1, forward strand.
TTATGACCCAGAAGGTTCTAATCGCTTAGGCACTCTGTCACATATCTTCAGCCCTATCAGTCAGGCCACTTTCTGACAGAATAAAGCAAAGCTTTTGTGCAGCAAGAAAACTGAAGGGTCTCTGCTGTTGTTTTGGTGTGGTTTGTTTCCAAAGGATGGAGCCCTCCAGCTGGTTTAGTTAAGGATTTACTGGAGCAGCGTGCCCAGAACACTCTGTGACCTTCCTTGGGAAGTCACTTCTCAAAGTGACTAAAGGCAGTGCATCACAGCAGCTAGGGTTTGAGATAATGCTAAATGACAAGTATGCATCCTTTCTGCCACATCACTTCACGAGTCAGCTGTTGTAGAAACAGGAATCACTTCTGGTGCTGGCCCAGTGCTACAGAAGTGCTGCCTTCCCAGTTCCCCCTGCCAGAGGGAGGCAGAAAATAAATCCATATATACCTCCAGACTCAGGCAGCCTTTCCCAGTGCACCAGTGCCATAATTGGTACACAGGCTGCTGTCAAGACAGATTCCCTACACAACTGGAAAGAAAGTTCACCCTACAGTTCATAGCAAGCACCTGATCATAAGAATATTAAGAATATTAGACTGTTACAAAAGCTTTTTCATATGTCTTTTATCTCATTTATGTTTCTATATTTTTATCATTGGATGTCAATTCCTCACCACACGTAAATTCACAGGTTTTTATGTCTCTGAGAGCCAGGGGACATTGAGGTCTAACACAGGACACCACATTTCTGTGTGCACACCAGCACCACACAGGGGAGTGAGCTCTTTGTGTGTAACACAGCAGAGGAAAATACAGAGTTTATTGTTTGGTAGGAAACTATCTACTGTGGAACACTCCACACACCTGCAAGATGGAGAAGGGTTGGAAGCCCTTAAAGCACAGAACAGTCACAAAGCCTTCCTTTCAGGGTGAACTTCTGATGGATTTTCAAGTCTGTGACCAACTACCCTGAAGAGCTGGCATGGGGATGTTAAATAAAATTAATATGGCAGAGCTTTTGTTACAGGCTGAAAAACCTCAAATGGCACTGATGATCTACTAAACATTAGAGAACAAAGATCATATTTCTGGATAAAAGATTTTATTTTACAGATATTAAATGCATGAGCACTTGCCCTTAGATCTGATTTTAAATAAAATTTATGGCTAGAAAAGACCAATACCAAGCAAAAATCTGTGAATGCTGTGCTGATGAAACAAAGAACTCCATAAAGTAAGATATTCTTCATGTGGAGCAGGTTTCCCTTACTATATGTAAGTGATCAGCCATTTTAAACAGACACCAAATTAAAAATGACCTGGCTGCACACAAACATGCTTTTAAAACAAGAACAAAACATATGTTTCTTTACAGGAGTAGCAGTGACCAAATTGATAAAAATGCTGGAAGCTCCATCTCAGTAGTTAACAAAAAAGTATTTGATTAATGTGTAGCAATTAAAATTCTTGAAACACCCACAAATCCATCAGTATTTAAATATCACTATACTTAAACAATAAAGGTTCCCCCCAAAAAACCTTAAACCACCAACTTAGGTGGTTCAAATAAATTTCTCTTCTTAGAGAACCACAGAATCACATTTAGTAAATTGTGTTTATGACATAAATGCTTTTCTATTATGAACACATCTCATACAAACTTTTAAATTAAAATGTAGTTATATAGAAGTGCTTTTGATAAATGCGGCTCCAACTACTCCGTTCATCTTCTCCCCTTTCCTTCAAATATTCCTGTCTTTCTTGAGCTATTTTCTTTCCACTTCATGAACAAGTAACAGCAGACTCAAAATATCTTTTTCCTGATACGGTGCTCAGCTGATTCATTTCCATTCATATTCATATTTAATCAAGATTCTGCCATTTGCAGTATCAGTATTAAACACTGCCCTTTTCCTTTCCGAGCACAATTATGGATGATTAATAAGACTTGCAGTTCATTCCAGACTTCTATTACAAGCAATTTTTCCAGTGGTCTGTTTTGTACATTCAGCATTATGCAAGGCTGGTGTGGTACAAAACATTTTTGGTATTCTAACTTTGCTACTCCTTAAATGTCATCAATCATTGGGAAATGTGGCATTGATGAAGAAATATGTTGAAATGAGAGAGAGGATGCAAAACTGAATCCAAAGAGCTGGTGCTAATGACTTCTAGTTAAAAATCATAAATTTAACCATATAGCTTGATATATCTGGAAGGACAAGCATCATCTGGAGAGTGCACAGTTGGCATAATCAATGCTACTTTCTGATGGCACTTAAAGAAAAAAAACCCAAAAGCCTGACAAATCCACATGAGCTCAGCCTCACGTTCCCACTTCTCCATCAAAGACAGCAGCTGTGTGAGGAGTATTACAGCTCAGAGCACTTTATGCTTCCTTCGTAAAACTTTACTTGTGGCAGAATTCCTTGCAATTTTTGAAGCTATTCTGTGTTCTCAAAGCATTTATACATTTAATACCTTGTGTGTGAGGTAAGAAGTGAGCAAAGTTGTACCTCTACAATAATTGAGGCCTTTTCCTTCATAAGACTCAGGTTTGCTCAACTTCACTATGAAGTGTGGTGCATCTTCAGCAGCCTCAAAGCAGGACTGGTGATATGAATATGAATAATTTGAGCTTTTGAAGTGACATCAGAAATGTGCTTGGCTTCAACTATTCCTTGTAATTTCAGTAATAAGCAGTGATCAAGGAAAATCTTTTATCTCCCAAAGTGCATGCAGACCAGGACACAGGAGGGTCCTTAGCAGGAGGTAACTGAACAAAGGAAATACAAATTTCACCTTGAAGAGCTCTGCCCCAAGAAGAGGGAGCACCTGCAAAATGTCCCACCCAAGACAGCTCAAGCATCTAAGAGTCATGTCCAATTAAGTATCTCTCAAAGAGGATTATGTGTTTTATCATGTATAACACCTAAAATGCTAATGAATTAATGGCAAAATATAAAAGTATTTCCCTCAAAAGAGTGTGAACTGGGAGGATGAGGCACTATCTGTAGCAGAGATGAAAAAGTGGGAGAAGAATAAAAAAGGCTGCTCTTCTGTAAAGGCTTCCAGGCACTCAAACTTCCCTTCAGAAACGTATCAAGCATTCAGGACAAGGCTGTGCTTATCAAATATCACCTCTTATTTCTTTTACAAGCTCAGTTACTAGTTACACTCTTCAGAAGTGTCTGAAGAGCACTGTTCCCTGCCCGCTTCATTTAAGGTGAAAGGATGAGGCTGGGGATTATGCAGGCACAGCACGGTTCACTCAGACGCTGTCATAGTCTACTTACATTTACCATTGGGTAAATAATCTCTAACACTTGGGGAGAAACACAAACACACACATCCAAATTTTTTTTTATTTTCCCTATGAAAAGACTTTTGAAATTTGGTGATGAAAGTAATTATTAATGCCAAGAAAAGTAGTTCACAGCCTTACAGAACTATTTCATAAAACACTTCTGAAAAGGAAGAAATGAAAATAACAATCACTTGTGTAAAATTAATACTTCTTTTCTGGCTGATAGGATTACCTCCCTAAGGCATCTGAATCACTCCTGAGCGAGATTTAGCTCCATTTTCTAACAATAAAAGAGCCCTTCTTCAGGAATTTGCTAAACTGCTCAACATCTGCTAACATCTCCTGAACATCATCTAAACGGCTGCTAAACTTTACGACTCCTCCACTCCCACGGTCGTTTCTAAGCCTGGTCACAGCTCTGCCAATCTGCTCCAACAGATTGCTCTGCTATAAAATGAAACGTTGTGTAAAATAATGAAAGGACTTCAGAAACCACGTTGCAGGCACTGTGAGTAGGGGGGTGTGAGTGTGCATCCTCATTTTACATAAAAAACACAGGAAGGAACAAGTTGGCATTTACTGAACGGTTTCTGGCTCTGCACTACTGGGCTTTCCTAACTTGGGGGAATTTGCTGAGTACGGCATTGAAGGTGCCTGTGCTTGCAGTTTTTCAGCTCCCCTGTTGGTGTTATGTCCTTAGGAGTGTAAGAGAGATGAGAAAAAAGCATAAGAGAAACAAAATCTGTGCATCTGTCAGCAAATTTTGAGTGTAAGACACCCAGATGCAACACAAAATAAGACTTTTGTCATACTTTTTCTCTTACACAGCAATAATCCTATCTATTTATTTATAGTACTTTTTAATTATGTCTCCATTTATTTTTAAATATGGATATGAAAAAAAAAAATTGAATGTTTGGGGTTTTTTTAAGAATTCCTTTTAAATAATTCCTTCCTTAAAAAAACTCTATCAAATACTCCAGGTTAAATCCACTACCTCCAAACCATGATAATATTCAGTTTAAGTGTATTATCACTGACAAAAGAGAAGGTTGGGGTATTATGAGCAAAGACAGGTCCAGTCACTATATATCCCAGGAAATTTCAAGCTGTTTGGAAAACCTGGTGTAACTCGAATTGGCAAGCACTGGCTGTGCAATACAATAAACAGTGGGATCGTTTAGGTTTAGTATGAAGTACTACTACAGCAACAAGATTTTATTTCAATGGGATTAATCAACAGATTCTAGCAGTAGCTGGAATTCATATTTACAAAACACTCCATTCTACTTAGCTCTTAGCTAAGTAGACACAAGTTAAGAGTATAACAGAGGTAAGGCACTGCAAAAGTGTAAAATTTCAGCATTTCTACCGTTATGTTTCATCCCTTAATGAGAGCACAAGGAATTCTCTAAGTGATACAACTTTTTGACTGAAGTCTCAATATCTTAAAGGTGTTACTCAGCAACTGATCTAACTTTAGGCTCCTTTGCAGGTTAATTTAAGGCTCCAAGTAGCATCAGTTATAATTTATTCTTTCGTTCTCTCTGCACAAGCCTCAGGATGAAGAGGGGGGTGTGAAGAGGGGAAGCTGCTCCCTGGAATTCTGACACACAACAATCAGAGTATAAGCAGATGAGAGATCAGAATCAGTGACCACTGCTGTTTTCAGGAGGATGTTTCAGTTCTTGAGAGCAGAAACCCCCCCCAGAAATATCTGCCTCAGCATCAGAGCCAAAAATACAATCAGCTTATCTTCACTTCCTGCCATCATAATTCAAGTATATTCAACTAAAAGTGAGGAGTCCCCCAGTGATTTGACAGAGGAATCAAATTCCTGGAAGATTACAAATCTTTCTAAAACCTAATGACCCAGTCAAAAAGTCTTTCTATAAACAAGATACTTGAGCTTATGGATATTAATTGATGTAGACTATCAAATTCAAATGCATTAGCTGTTTCTAAAAGCATCCTTTGTGCATCTTCTGCAAAATCACCAATTGTTGATGTGTCTATAAGGTCTGCAGCATTAGCTATACCAGGAAATTCCGAGCAAAACTAGAAAGAAATTGTTTCTCAGCCTAGCTAGATTTTATTGAAGAGGTTTAAAAGCTGATCTCTGCTCTTGGGAAGTTGGAAAGAACTAAAAAGAACTAAAAAAAACAAAGTTTTGCATTCAAAAAGAGTATATTCAACTGTGTAAGCAACAGTATCCATCCTTCTTTCACTATTTCTGGGCAAGTCAAGAACTGAATTCCTACAACAAGTTGAGAGAGATTAATTTTACAAGAATGTAAGAGAAGTCAAGCCTGCTGTCTCATTCAGCTTCAGAGAATTTCAGTACTTCTCCAAGCATTTGCAGAGAATAAATGGCAGTTTCATGAACTACAAATCCTGCTTACTGATTTTGGTCTTTTTAAATTCTGAAGTGCTCACAGAGTGTGGGCTATACAAAGAGAACAAACAAAAAGATTATCTTTGACTTTTAGATAGGACTCCATAACCTAATCAGAGAGAGAGAATACTTCTCTGACCCTAAATTCATTGAGCTCACAGTAGATTTCATCTCAAAGAATTTTTCCTCTTCAATTCTTCTCCTACAGATGCCTAATTTTGAGGCAGCCTGCTCATTCAGAGCAGATCTTCTCCTTTATTATATCATGAACTATACTTTCACAGTGCCCAGATGTGACAGCCTCAGGCCAAAATTTGCCCCTCTGCAAAAGGGCACGCCTGCCACTGAGCTCTTCTCTTCAAAAAATAATAGGAAAAAAAAAAAGAGGTGTGTGCTAACTGTGTCTGAGATAAAGATGTTGCCCACAATGAAGAGAAGAATAATGATAAACACATGAAGGGATGAAAAAATGAAATAGTGGCTAAGTACTGGTGCAGGAGAACTAGTAATGCTAAGTTTAATATGTTGAAAAATGTAATAAAGTAGATTTTTTAAATTTCATGCAGATAGGTGATTTAGCATCTTTCCTGTCCTTCCCAGTTGAGAGGATCACTGAATTTGTACAGGTGTACCTTACAGAAAACAGGTTAAGTTTTGCAAAGGTATGAAAAGACCATCTGCATGACAAGAACTGGCAAGATTTGCTTGCTTTTTAAATTATTCTATAGCTACAGGAAGAGAATTTAACATAAATGGCTCCTGTGAAATAATTAGGTATTTAAAAAAGCATTTAACTGAAAAAAATTACACACAACTCTCAGCATCACAAGAGACTTCTGTACCTTTCCCACTGTTGTAAAGTAATAAAATTTTAAAGCTTGTTCCCCAGAAGGATTATAATACTGTTATTCCTAGGCAATATAAAAATTAAACAGGAGATAGAATAAAAAACTGTGCTCTTTCCTGCTGTAGTCTAACTCTGAAATAGAACTTTGAAACTGAAACAAAGTGGTGAATAATCAATGCAACCCTAATGGTAATTTTTCTGTATCTAAGGCAGCAGGTTTGCACTGAAATGTTCACTGAAGCATCCTTCTAGCAAGAACTTGATAAAAAACATGGTCTAATTTTGTACCCTACCTCAAAGAATACGCTTGAGAATTAATTATTCGTTTTCAGAGCATTAAGGTTTCAGACATACATCTCGGATTTTTTGAAAGGAAACTCAATTTTGAGACACAGGGTTTGATGTTCCAAAGTATTTTCTCCATTCTTTTCTGTCATCTAGAAATTCAGAAGCTGGGAAAGCACAGAAAATCCAGACTCTGTATTATTTTAGACATAATTTCTTAGTTTTTTCATTAAGAAGGCACCCTAACAAAATAACTGACATAATTCCTATATGTAGTGAAAGTAACATTAATGTGTGTTATTAATGAGGATTCTCTAATTTTTGCTCCCATATGCCCACTCATGGTATAATTCTGTCATGCTTTAAATGAGATGTTTGGTATCTCCTGAATTCACCTTTTAGTTCATTCCTACATGGAATAAAATGTGGAACTGGACACTTCAAAAAAACCCTAAATTACTGTGTAAGCTACTTCCCTGCTCCTGTTTTGTTTTGGGTTTTTTTTGAGCCACTCAGAGCCATTATGAATGGAAGTCATTTGGAAGTTTTAAATTAAAGTAATTTTGAGATGAAAACATGCAAATGGAGCCAAGTAGAGGAATATGGTGACCAGACTGTGTTTGGATGTTGCACAGCAAAGGGGACACAATTTGGAGCTTTACCCATGAACAGCCTGTCCTCTTTTGCACAATACAGAGGGAAATGAAGTGACACAATTAGCTCATGCACATGTTGTGAAACAGCAAAGTAAAATCAGGATTTCTTGTTTTCCTTTTTTTTTTTCCTTTTCATGCTAAAAAATTCCTTTCCGTTAGATATCAAACCCTTTTCTATTTAGCAAGCAAAAGCAGCATTTTAACATCATAATATTTTTACACAGCTAGATTGCAACCATTCAATGAACTATGGATTTGAAATGTGCAGGAGTAGGTTATGTTCAGGATACATCAGAAAAAATGAGAAATCTGGTTTTTTAAATTTTTTTCACAGTTCTGAAAATTCTTTCCTGTCTATGCTACAAGAAAGCTGAAGATGGATTTTTTTTTTTTTTTTTTTTAACAGGACATGTAGTTATAGGAGAAGGGGTAATGCTTTGAACTGAAAGAGGGTAGGGATAGATTGAATCTTGGGAAGAAATTCCTCTCTGTGAGGGTGGGGAGGCCCTCGCACAGGGTGCCCAGAAGAGATGTGGATGCCCCTGGATCCCTGGAAGTGTCCAAGGCCAGGCTGGATGGAGCCATCTGGGAAAGTGGAAGGTGTCCCTGCCCATGGCAGGGGGTGGCACTGGATGATCTTTAAGGTCCCTTCCAACCAAACCATTCCATGAGACTACAAAATACAGTAATATTATCCTAATGCTACAGAAATAAATGCTCCCTTGTGGGCATTATAATGAAATAGTCTTTTAGTGGAATAAGTTTGCAAAAATTAAGTAAATAATAAGCAACACCGTCAAAAGCACCCTTCCCTTGCTTTACAGAGAGCAGTATTAAGAGGCAGAAGAACATCAAATCAGTAAAAATAATGATTAAAAAAAAAATCACTTCACATGTCATAAAATTTGAGATTAATAAAACCTCTGGAATACATCTGATAAAATCCCACTGATGTAAAACTTTTGATTCCAGTACAATAAAAACACTTCAAGCCTAGGATAGAGATAATGACTACCCCATAAAGTATAAATCTTTTAAATTGCTCTCTGGTTGTATTAAATATTTCTTCCTGAGAAGAACGGAGCAATGGGAGGTGTGCACACAAAAATGCCTGCTCATATAGGTATATAAATATAGCCAATTAGACATATATGGACAGACATTTAAATACATACTGGTGTTCTTAATTAGATTAATTTCACCCACACTTAGAAAGTCCATATTGAAAACAAGGAGTGAAGTCATCATGAGCAAATGAGGACTAATGGAAAAGCTGTGGCACATCATTATCTACTACTCTGTGCATGTTCTTAGCACAATAATGGTCACGCTGTTGTCTCAGCAAATCCTGAAAGTTCCTGAATCAAGATAATTCTGGAGCCATAAATACACAATGCCCTGGGTATCACAGGTTCTGTCCTGTAGGATAGACATACAATAGGAAATCCCAAGCACAAAATGTACATTTTCTGGCAGCAGGCAGGTAGTTCCTCCCTCCTGAGGATGAGGACAAGACACTGCAAATACAAAGTTTTTCTAATGTCCATTAATTTTTTTAGGCATTATCATGACTCTGAATAGTCTCTAAGTAGTTCTGACAGTTTAAATACTATTACTTTTGAATTTCTCCAATAAATTACCAGTCTGTAATTTTAAACTTCATTTTAATACAGTTTTAGTGCATATTTTGTAGTTATTTTTTAACAAAATTAACATAGTTTCTGTATTTTGTGAAAGTAGCATTAATGTGCGTTATTATTGAATATTGTCTAATTTTTGCTCCCATATGCCCACTCATGGTATAATTCTGTCATGCTTTAAATGAAATGTGTGGTATCTCCTGAATTCACCATTCCTACATAGAATAAAATACTAGACACTTCAAAAAAACTCCAATTACTGTGTAAGCTACGTCACTGCTCCTGTTTTTTCAGTGTGGGGTTTGTTTGGTTGGTTTTTTGTTTTGCTTTTTTTCATTCTTTTCCTTTAATTTTTTAACAACTAATTAATTTACATAAGGGTGCTAGAAAACTCAAAAAGAGGAATAAAAAAACCTGGGAAATAATTTAGAGGCATCATCAGTACTCACAAGCAGTAACCACAATACAGTAACTCAGTAAGGGGGGTTCACAGCTGCTCTCTGTCATCAGTGGGATGCTAAACCACTTAAGTATATTAATAAATACAGTACTTCATTTATAATCATCTAATTGGTCTGTATAATTCAGCTGTTTTGGAGTAGATGTAAGGGCAGAAATCAGGAGAACAGATCTTCATTCCTGAGCTTCAATATCCCAGATCTTCATTCCTGAGCTTCAATATCCCTTTTTTACTGCTTAAAATGCAAGTCAAAGCCAGTCAACCTCAGCCAAACCTTGCATTTTATGTTTTTTGATATAATACTGGCAATTTAGGAACAAAAGCCATGTCAGCTGATAAAATTTTAACAAGTAAAGCTGTTTAATGATTGAAACCCAGGAAAATGTATGTGACTAGTTCAACAGGTAAAGAGTTAGGAGGCAGGTGGATAAGGGAAGGTCATCAGCAAAGTTATAAATATATCATATTCTCAGCTCTGTATAAAAGAGAGTTAAAACAGAAACAAAAGAGCACAGAATATCTGAAACCTGGGTGTATCTGGTGAGCACAAGTTTTATTTATTGTTTCCCTTAATCCTCAACATCTCTCATTTAGCCTAATGGAATACAGATGGCAATGCTGGAAAGTGTAACAGAAGTGAAAAACAAAACATTTTCAAGATGCTTATCGGCAGTTAATTCAATTACACTTGTTCTTCATGGTAAAGAAATGCCTGTTTCTTCTAGAATAAGGTGAAAAATTATGATACTGTCACTGCAGGATCTGACAAATACAATTAGGATTAAATTATTCTCACTCCAGAGCCAGCCCAGCAGAAAGGACTGTGTAAATCTGGGTCACTACAAATTGGTTAAAATCAATTAGAATTGGTAAGTGATAATATAATTTCCAAAGTTAGCAAAGAAGAAAACTGCAGTAAGTACAAGATTCCAACATCCAGAATATTCTGTCAAACCCCTCTGATCCTAGGAATTCAAATCACTAAGTACCTCATTAGTTTACTCTTCGACTTCACTATATTGACTTTTATATGTCAAATTATGTACTGGTCAGGATGTTCCACACGATGTTTTAATTAATGCATCTATAGATGACTATTTTTCAAAAGTGTTACTCAAATTAAGGTTCAAATTAGTTATAGATTTTGTGCCCTGCTTGAAATATTAGTACCATTCCAGCTGGTACTTTGCAGCAAGCTCCATTCATCAGACATTTGATGGTTTTACAAGAAACCCCTAAACACTCTAACATCTTATTCTGTACTGGGGTGAATTCTGAGTCAAGTTATCAGATGGAAAACGTGGAAATATTGTGCCTCCAGCCATGCAGAGGTTGGAAGAGCACGAGTCACATCACAGTGACAATGAGGTCTATAATGACAATGAGGTCCCCAGAGTCCCTTCTCCTTTCCTCTGTCTTCCCTTTTCCTCATGATCACCTAGTTAGCTGCAGGTGATTTCCCCCATAAAATAATTCAAAATGGCAACACTCAAATATTCTTAGGCTTGGGGCTGGCTATAGCCAGCATGTAGCTTCCCTTCTCCACTTCACAGCAGGTGCATAAAGATAACCTTTGGTCAAGGTAATCTCTGAGTTTCTGCAGAGCTTTAAGTATAAGGTGTATGGGATGCAGTTCTGCAGAAAGTGTCACTTAAAGCTTCCAAGTATTGAAGGATTTGATGATGTGAGGCATTTTGAGAGCAAATATCTTCAGTCCAGATCTGAGTGTACAGGTTTTCTGGGGATACTGAGGGTCCTTTAAATAATTTAGTTCATGACACTTTGGGACATTATTGCTTTGATCTTCTGTTTTGCTTTGGCTCTCAAGTGCTTGCTTAGAAGAGAATAATGTGAAAAATACTTAAGGTAAGCAAATAAGTTTATAGGTTTTATATAAATATCTTTCTATATTGTGCAGATTCATGGTTAGTAAGACTTTGCAACCAAACCATTTGAGATTGTTCAGTCATAGAGTAGAGGCAAGATGTACCTGACTCTCACTTTTCATGCATGGAAGTAAATGGCCAGCACACTGCTTTGGAAGCTTGCATATTTATAGGCTTGTTACAGACTGCATGGATGCACCTGAGAAGAAGGCAAGTAGCAAAGCAAGACTCTGCTTTTAACTGAGTGGAGCAAAGGCTTCACTCAGTTAAAACTTTTCCAGGCTGCACTGAAGAACACAAAGTGGAGCAGCAGCTGATCCTCCCTTTGGGAATAATGGAAATGCTGCCTTTGGATGATGAACTGGATTAACTTTGATAGTCAGTCGAAAAAAGAAAGAGATTCCAGTGCCATAATTTATATACTCTGAATACTTTGAATTGGTAGCAATAAGAGAAGTAGTTTGAGTAACCTCAGGAGGACCAAAGACTGCAGTTTAACAAATATTGTCCTAAACCCAAGGGAAGGCTTTGTGTGACCTGCTCTCCCCTTCACACGTGACTGGCAACAAGAAATTCTGGTGAAGATTACACTTAAAATCAAAGCTTTCCCAATCAGCCTTATTCCATTTCCATGAGAATCATCAGCAATGTCTCTGTGTAATGATTTAAAAGTGGAAGGTGCTGAGGTACCAGATCATTGGTAACAGTACAAATGCTAAGGCAGACACCTCTGTGGCTCCGAGATATTTATGTATGGCATCAGTCATTACCCTCCTCACACACTCAGCTTTTAAAAACCCCAACACAACTCATGATTTCTTGTTATAAAACAGATGCTGGGGACTAAAATAGTTTACAGGCAATGGCCTCACTGATTGCTAGAGGTAAATAATGCCCTACAAACTCTTATGTGGTTTGCCAATGTTCCCTCAAGGGATTAAGTTCCTGTACTTACAGCCTGTCCTGAGAAAAACAAAGGACAGTACACAGAAATCTTGTGTTAAAAAGGAGTCTGTGTATGCCTTGTTAGGTGCCAGAATCATCATTGGTGATGTGAGAGCAAAGGCATCACTCATTTCATTTCAGCAGGACACAGACTGCACACCCACAAAACATCCCACAAGGGTTAGCCAGCCTCAGAATACAGGGCATGAATGTCACTGCAGCACAGATCATTGCTGCGCACAGGCAAGATGAAAAATTAATTCCTTAGGTCAAAAAAGGAAACTCTACCACAGAATGGAGCATTTCAGGAACAGCTCTCATACTGAGATTTAGATTCTTCAAATAACAAGATGTTTTTGGAGATGCAGATGGAAACAGATGACAAATCAAATTAAGATCCCTGAAAGTGTGCAGCTTATTCCTGGAAAAACACATAATTTCAAATAAAAGGCCAAGTGTTATACAGCAAAACTAAAATAGGAAATACTATTTTCTTGCTGTTATGTCTTTATTTTGAAATAATGTTCATTGTTCTTGCTATCCAAATCACATTTGTATAGAACAACAGCTCTACCTTAGTATGCAAAAGAGATACAAAAATGTTTTGGAAGGCAATTAATCCTCCTAGGTAAATTACGTAAAATCCTAATAAAAATAACAAATATGTATGTTAAATGCAGTATTCTATACTGCAATAACTTCTAGTAGAGTAATTGAAAATATTTCCTTTTTACCTTTATTCAAAGCAGTATGAAAGAAAAAGGAAGTTTTATCTGCACAAAAAGTGTCAAGTTCAGTTAAAAAATAACTGGCATTACAACAATGCTTAATAGCCTCTAAAATTTACTAGACATTTGTCAAAATGAACAGTCTGGGCTTAAGACAAAATGACAATGCTGGAGGTATTTGGAAAGCACTGGAGACCACAAGCATATGTTCTGAGAGCATTAAACAGCGAGAATGCTTTGGCAGAGGTTTCACAAATATTTGAAAATAGAACTAAGCAAAAAAAGCCCCGAAAACACAAGCCTCAGACTCAAAATCATGTCAGTTCTTACTCAATCAATCTAAATCACCCAGCATCCCATGTGAAATGGAACCCAATCTCTTCATCTAATTGCTATGATAATTATCCTCAGACACTGGAAGAACAAGAACAGTCCATCTGTGAAGGAATTCAGGGCTGCATCACATAAAGTAATTCTGGAAAAAATAAAGAATAGCCTCAGTACGTGGGAGAGAGTAAGTGTGTGTTTTTCGAGCTGTGTATGGGAAATGTGTTTTTAATGTACTTTAAGAGGATCATAAGAGGATCAGAATACCCATATACATGTGTCTAAATAAGAGAAAAGATTAAATAATTGTATATTATACATTGTATATTAATATATCATTATTATATATATTATATATCATGGGTTTCTATAACATGTAAAATAAATATTAAGGTAAAGGAGTACAAAGTAACAAAACAAATTCATCTTTCTTTAGACTCGTAGTCAAACAAATTAAAATCTACTATTTCACTTATATACAATGTGTCTAAGGTTGGAAGTCCCTCTTTCTAGAAACTCCTGCTCTTACATTAAATATTCAATATATTCATAGTTTTCTATTTGCTACTTAGTTTTACTAATTAAAAATAAACAATCACCATCTTTTGGATGATCCAAGGAAGCATTTATTGATAAACACACCAGGCAATTAAGAGTTTCTTTCCAAATGGACTTTGATCAACATAATTCAAGCAAAGCTTTATATATATTGGTCTTAGCCACTTGTGCAGTAGATTTAATGACCAGACTCCTATCAAAATGCTGCCTTCTTCTCCATGGAGACAGATGTTGGCTGTGGTTTTTTTATTACATCCCCAAGACATTCAAGTTCATTTATTAATACTGAATTACTGTAACACCCTCTCTCTTGCCTTGACAACACATTTTGCTCTGCTCATCCCTGTTCAGAATATTACTGCAAAGATCACTACAGGTTTTTGCATCCCATTTTTCTCTCCTTTTTCCTTCTTTATACTGTCAAATACAAGCCCCTTGTCTTCCTGAGAGCTGCTTATGGTCTACCCAAGCTCACTTCCCTTGGCATTCTACCAGTTCCCCTCTCCCTAGCTGGCTTCAAACACCAACTCTCATTACCACCTTTCCAGTCGGGCATTTTTGTGCTTCCCTGCTTCATAAACATCTGAAAAATAATTTCATTATTCCTACTGAAAAGCTCCCTCACCTGCCATCAAGCCTGCACAAATGATTTTAAAAAGCCAATTCTGAGCTAAGACTGTAGACATTGCACTGCCCAACAACAACTCATTTACTCTGCATTCACTTTTGGGAGCCAAAAGGGGCTGTAAGTGTATTTTTAGGAAAGTCCTTATAGCAGCTTTTAAACAGCACTTAGATATAACAGGTTTCTGTTCTACCATTCAGAGCATTTAGCTAATATAAGTAACACAATGACAAAATATGTCAAGAGTATTACTTTATATTTCCTTAGTATTGCTATATCTCTAAAGAACATCACTGTTTGGGTTTTTTTCCTGACAAACACAAAGCATTTGACTTCTCACTTTTGTTATGATTAATCCACCATGCTAAAACAAGCCCTCATTCTTCCAGCACTAATCAGTTTGTATGATCTGAGCATCTTCTCAAAGAAATCCCCTGCTAAATATGAAATTTTCAATCCTTTTCCCCCCTTCAGCTGAATCAATACTGTAAAAGATGTATTCTCATTAAAATAAAGCTTTCCATTTCTGACACTGCAATTGGCCAAACAAATGCAGGCAGCTTAAGGCAGTTTAGGTTCCTTCTTTGTCTAGCCCAGTTTCACAACGGTGCTGATCTTGTAAAGCCCACAATTCCTGGAGTTATTTTATGATCTTCCCTCATTAACCTCCAGGCTCTCAATTTATATAAAGGTAAATTCAGCCACAATGGATAAGATCAGTTTGAACTGTTTCATTGTTTGAATAATCCAGGCAGATCTTTTTTACTTATTGCTACAATATCATTTCAATGTCTTCTGAGGGGCTAAGACTGCTTAAAGACTTTTTAATGTAAAATATGGAACTCCTTCAATTAAGATTTCAGCCTTGCCAAAGACTCTGTGGGCTATCCTGCAGATATATGGAGGGATGTACAGAAATATTTTTGAAAAATCTCACCTTAAAACTTAAAAGTAGCAAAACTGACTGCATTTTAATCTAATCCATGTGAAATTGAGAAGAAAAAATAGATTTTGACTTTTCCATTACCAAGAAGGTATTTGATAAAATTCCCCCAAAGTTTAGCAAATGTACAAACAACTACTCATTCTTCTGCCTCAGCAAAGCATTTTAAATTTATCAATCATATTGGAAGCTATTTATGTGCCATTAAATTTTATCAGAATTTGCTATGTTTTTCACAGCTCTGAAGCTGTTCAATGTGTCTCTGTTTGCATAATGTTTCTTGGCTTTGCTGCCACCTGCAGAAAAAAGCAGAATGAAGGCCCAGTAAAGATATTTCTGTCCTGATTTGCATCATGTTTCCAGTCCCTCCTTCATTACTCAAATGTACTCAAAGTTTATAAGAAAGTAATAGCAAAGGGTGACTTCTAACCTGATCCAGCCAAAATGTTGAAATGCTTTGTGGGGAAAAAAAAAAAAAAAGTATAGGGAAATTGATATGCTCATTTATTCCATTAGACCAAAACAAGACTTAAAATCATGTAAAATTGAAACATATATACCTACCATATCTAGACTTTTCAAAGTATCATTTCCCCTTCCAAATTACTAAATACTAATAAACAGTATGCAAAGGAGTTGTATTACATGTTTAAATTTTTTTAAGGTAGAAAAAAAAAAAATACTCAAGACTTTCTCTCTTTCTTGGGTGTTTTTGTGTGTGGTGGTTTTTGTTCTCTTTTTTACCATAACAAATATAAACTTGCCATCACTATCTTTGAATATCCAGTTCAAAACTAAAAATAAATGCTTAGCTGGATGATCTATTCAAATACTGCTAATTAGATCAGATGGGAACTACAACAATCATCTAGTCCAACTGCCAGATATGTACTTCTGAAAAATACCAATGATACACACGTGTCTTTTTAACCATGAAGTCACAGGTAAAATCTTTATAATAATAGAGGGTTTTATATCTTAAGTTCAATTGGAACAAAAATTATGACCACTACAAATTAAAAACATGGTGCAAGCATTAGGGTGATTTTCACTGGCATCAATTAGGAAGTAAGATTTGTTTCCTCCTTCTCAAAGACCATCATTTGGGGCTTTCAAAGTGGAAAGCAACCAGCTTAAGAGAAAGAAAAGCAACGTATCAAGTTATCACTGAAAGGGACAACAGCCTTGAAGAGCTTCCCAAAATTTCTCTCTCTTTCATGAAAAATCTACTGGACTTATTGGTGATGATAAAAAAGCTCAGGGTCTTATAAAATTATCTTTTTTAACTCAACTTGAATAATTTTTCAGTTTTTCAAGCAGCCTTGTAAGAACTGGATGCCACTTTACATCACTATCCTAATTTACAACACAATTTGTATGAAGCAATCTTCATATTGGGTCACTTGTGTCCCCTTCAAGCAAAGCAGAGGACAAATTTCAAGTTATGGTATCCAAGATCAAAAACTCCAATTATGAAACAAGTTCCTCTCTTTAGGAAATACAGGCATCTGCTTTTTAAACAACAATCCCCTCTATTTCAAAATCCTAGTATGAACAGGTCCATTAGAAGAAAGCTTCACAAACCAAAGCCTGGGAAAATAAATGCCAAAAATTGAACATATTCTTCTAATAATTTCAGTGCTGCTGTTGATGAGGAATGAGAAGCATAAGTAAAATGATCAAGGAAACCAGTAAAATGTTCTAAGATATTCTCCTTGTGTGCATTCTGTCATATTAGAGCCTTATTTTTGACATATTTGTCCTGGCACTTAAAAACAAAGTTTGCTGTGCTGCATCCCCACATGACAGAAGATAATTTAGTTCAGTAGCTACACCTGTTCACTGACTGAGCCCATGCAGTTGCACAGTGGTTCTTGCCAGATTAATTTATCCTGTGAAACTTTTACTGAGGGGAAAAGGAAAACCTTTTTAGCTTCATTTAGAGGTCTTTCACAGCTTTTTTTTTTTTTTTTTTTTTTTTTTTTTCGTGGATAGAAAAGTTTGTTTTTTTTGTTG
>VZRH01004878.1:105762-130790 GCA_013397555.1 Urocynchramus pylzowi
TTTTTACTGGATAGAAAAGTTGATTGATTTAGTTGAGTATTTTTTTTTCCACACTAACCTCTGTCAAAAAGATGACTTCTAAGGACAACAGAGAGTGAGGCCTTTGGCTGCATCCAGCATTGTGAACTGCCAAGCAGATGCCTTGGAAGTTTATAGCTTTAAAATACTGCTCAAAGAAGAGGTTGTGACTCTACTGGGCTCAGTACTGTACAAGTTTAAGTGGAAATATGAGATCCACGCTCCAAAGAGTTTGTGAACTCATCCTCTCCATCAAAGACAGTAAAATTCTTTGGCAGAAAATCTAGATTTGGTTTCAAGCTACAATAAATAGAAACTTCAGATGATTTTCTCTTTGGTCTCACACAATGAACTCCTGTCAAGTGATGAACAGAAGAGCTTCAGAAATGATGGAAAGGGGAAAGAGACTAGAAAACTCAGCACTGAATCTGGATTTCTCATTCTGTACATTCCATGATGCAAAGTGAAGGGGGAGATCTGCTGCTTCAATGGAAACACACTCTGGGATGGGAGACAGCAGAGTCCCAATAGTGTTTTCCCTGCTGAGCCTGTGGAGACCATCCCAGAAGGGGTTAATAAATAGAGGAACTGTTGTTCCCTTGGGATCCTCCTGCAGCTGCTCCTCACACCAGTGACACCCTGCGAGCACCAGACTTGCTTGGGCTGGGCAGTGATGTGAGCTGGATGCTCCCCTAAACTCCCCCTCAATGAATGAGTTCAGGTTTCAAAATAAACTTGAATGCACACACTCAGAATAATGGCACTTTGATCACTGCTGGGAGCCTCTAACACAGCCCTAATTCCTCTTTTATGAACAAGTTCATTCCTTGAAATTGCAAAGAAAAATTTATATTAGGAACCAGTGCAAGAGAAGTGAGAAATGAAAACAAAACCTGATCTCATTTCCCCCTTCTCATTTGAAAAATTATGCCTGCTTTAGAAAACAATATTAATTAATATTTAATTTGCAAGAAGATAGAGATATGCAGAGTTTAAGTTCTATTACTGGACAAAGACTAAAGATGTTCTGAGAGGATTTCTTTTTTTCATTTCTAAATATTAGAAAATACAGAGTTGAGAAATGAAGAACAAATGTTTTCTTTTGTTTTTTGGGTTTTTTTTTTTTTTGTCCCAGAAGTGCCACTTTTCCAAAGAGTACTGATTTTATTTTTAGGGTAGCTGCAGTCAGGAGACCTTAATAGAAAGAAACACATCTCTGAAAAACTGTATCCAGAATCCTTCATATTTCAAAGCAAAACAGTATAGAATTAAAGAACAAAAAATTAAACCTCTTGCTTGCTACACTGTTCTTATTTTGTGTCTCAATGGGAAGAGAATGACAGATGGAAGTATAAAGTGTGTTTACTCCTATCGGGCCTTTGATATGCAAATGCTTGTTCTGAAAGAATGAGAAATTCACTGACCAGCAGACATCCCCTCAGAGGAGGAGCATCACAACCTGAGGGAGAAGACAGAGATAAACACTCCTTGGCAAATGCATTATGAGCACTGACTACAGCAAGCTCTGCCACAACACTCTCCCAGGGGAATTATTATGTTTTGAAATGTAATGTCCTGACAATATTTAAATGTAAAGAGTGAAAGATCTCAGGGATGCTGCTAATAAATAAAATACATTCACTCATTTGTCCCTATTTTTAAATCTCACAAATATGCCTGCTGTAGTTCTGCAGGGAAGCCAAAACTGTTTTCAAATACACTCATAACCTGTTTTCCACATGTAAATAAAACAGTTCTGCCCCCTTTCCACTCTGCTACAGCACAGTCTGGATGCAGAAGGAATGCTCCAAGAAGGTCAGAGTACAGCAGTGTAGTAACATCTCAAACCAAATAAAAACTACTTTAAGATATGTAGCAAGGGTTAAACAGTAATATTTTTAAGCTGATGATTTTAACAAGATATTAAGCAAGATTAATAAAATGGTAAAGCTCAAAACAACACCACTGACCTCCTGTATACTCAATATATTCAAACTGCACAGTCTACTGATTTTAAAATATCTTTAAGGATTCAAAGCATTTTCCCACTGTCACTAGCACAGAAGCCTAATGAAGAAAAATACTTGAAGGTTTCTTTCAAGTTATCTCCTTTTCAAGATACCTGCCACAGCTAATTGCTCACAGTAGAATTGAGATCATGCAATTCTCTCAGGCACAAGTCCTTTTTGAGAAAAAGAGCTGTGTATTATTATTGCAACAGCTTTATCATTGACTTTTCTCAGGAATGACAGCCATTGTAACCATTTGATTGCTCCTCAGAAAGCTCATGGTTTGTATCTCTGCTGAAGTCCCCTTGATAAACAAAACAACCCCCAACAAACAAATAAACCCCAAAAAAGCCAACAAGAAAGTACAATCTCTGTCCCTTCAGAAAGGGGAAACAAAGTAGCTGCAGAAAGACCCATAAGAATCTATGTGGAAAAGTAAAAGTGCTGATGCTCTCAAAGTTAAAGCAAAAAAATAAACACTACTTGAGTACCTTTACTATTACTACCACTCGCTTCTACATTAACAGAAGAGTTTCATTGTGCTCTTGTCCTTGATTTTCAGGTTAAATTGCTCTGCTGCTACTATTTACACCTAGGCAAAGAGGGATAAGGTGTAGGTATAAAGAGCCAATCAAATACCAATTACTTAAATTGCTTCTGTAGTAGCTACACTGTGGGCTTTTTTTGGATGCAGGCAACTGTAAAAACTACTGAAGACAGAGATTTAGTCAAAAATCAATAGGTTGTTTTATAGCCACTGAGCCTTCAGTTCTTTCAGGTTTACCTAATTTATTCCTGAAGTGTAGCAAAGTCCATAAATCAGAAGCAAAGATCAGTTTTACAGGTTTCTCTTGAAGGAAAATCTTTTATTATACAATTCCTTTTCTAACTAGCTGTAAATATTACTGTCCAGTAGATTCCACCATTGCTTGTTATTTCTTACAAATTATATTACTTTTATTGCTAAGAAGACTGGATACTACTTCAGGGGAAAAAATAAACCAAAACCAACCAACCTCAACTCACAAACAACAATAACCAAAAAAAAACCCTTTGAAAATGTGAGAATTTTGAAATGAGAACTTTCACATTGTGGATGAAATAATTCTTTCCAATTACAAAATTGCAGCTTTCACAAGACATTTACAATGCAGTAGTTCCTAGATATATGCAAAAACAGTCAATACCACATTGAGGATCCTTGCTTGGACACTACAGCACTGGTAAAAAGAGTTGAAAAAACTGGAAAATTATTAAAAACTATGTTGACAATGTAAGAAGACTTAGGCACTGGTACAAGAGTGGTACGATATCAAACAGTATTTCACCTGTGGATCTTTTTCTCTTACAATACTGCCACACAAATTTATTCCAATTCAAGACTTGTGGGATAAGAGCAATCTCAAGGCTGCCTTTTAAAATTATTAGTTAGTTTGGGATCATTAGACTCAGCAATGTATTTCATGAAATCATATCATTTTATCCATGGACAGGTTGCTCACATTTTTACTTTACAGTTAAAAAAAAAAGATTACTTCTCTCCATAGGCTATGGTGAATAGCATGACCTGTGTTTTTAAAACAACAAAATATGTCCACAGAGAGCAATCTGAAAATTACTTGCAGATTTTTACATTTATATTGCCATTACTTCTTCTGCAACAGCTACCTCAAGCACGAGTGGGTTGCTGTAAAGTTTATTCTCATTTAGTTCGGCCACTTCCTCCCTTAAAGGAGGAACTCAGTTTAAGCAAGGTTTCTCTGCTCACAGGAGTTTGTGTCATGGCATTTTTAGATTTAAATACATCACAAAGTTATTTCTAAGTTTAAAAATGCCACAATAATCCATCTGCATGTGTCAGATCCGTAGCATAAAACAGCCTGAAAATCTACTCTTTCCTGGCAACTTTGCTTCATATATTGCACATTTATACTTAAAAAACAAACCAAACAAAACCCTAAAAACAAAGCACCCAACAAAATCTGTGAAGTGCTGCATAAGTATTAAATCACAATAGTTGAGGATTATGGAGCTATAAAGTTGACTACTAGAATTTTTTTCCTGATGTATTAACAATTACTTAGCCAAGCACCGACTTGTTTCTGATCTCCATGACCTTAACAGAAATTAGTCACTATTTTCCTTTAGAAACTGCAGACCTTTTACTCACTATCCCCAAACTGCACCACCACCCTATCTCCAAATTAATTTAAGAAGTCTCATCAGGATCAGAACCCAGAGCTGCAAATGATTAAATAGCTTGATATTGGAAATTCTGAGCTTAGTGTGTAGTGTTTCCATGAGCACAAATCAGCATTTATCACTGGAAGGTCTAAACAACCCCTTAAAAGTCCACAGACCAGAAGTATAGTTCAATAATTATCTGCAAGTCTACCTCATGTCTAACTTGAGAGACATGCACAATTTGTTTCATATGGCCCTGTACCACCTCACTCCTGCTATCAGATTAATCCTGATTAATAATGATTTTTTGCCTCTTCTTGCATTTTTAATTCTAAAATTGGTGATGCCAGCTGACCAGACATGATTGCAAAATTTGGTGGCAGCTATGAACAGGTTGGGATACAACAATTAATAAACAGTTAAACACATCAGTTGCATAGAAAAGGGTGAAAATTACTTTTTTTCCAGCTAATCTGAGCCATTGATCAAAGGGAAAATCTAAGAAAGTTCAGCAGGAGGACACAGCCAGCCAGCTCCCCACAGACTGACAAGGAGCCATTCAGAGACATCCACCAGTGCAAAGTGAAAAATCTCTGAAATGAGATTTAGTCAATGTGGTGACCATTTCCTCTAGGATGTTAACAATATACACAGACTTCATCCTCTTCTGCTGTAATTGTTTAGCTGTCTTTCAGCTAAACGTTGTTTATTTGGGGACTTTTCACTACATATTTGGATTTTCATCAATTTCTAAAAAGTTTCAAACATGACATTTGATTTCAAACTTTCTGTCACCTGATCGAGTTAAAAAAACAATGTAGCCCACACAACCCAAAACAATATAAGCGAAATACTTAAAGAAACAAAACCACAAAAACTGAAACAAACATGAACGCCTCAAACCCCAAATACCAATCCCTTGTGATTAGAATCTGATTTTCTGACAAAATTTAAACATTTTGCATGACTGCAGTAAGAAAAAAAAATTCCAGCATATCCAAAAGCTTTCTAAAATGGAGTTTTAAATTTTTTATACTGCACTAAGAATTTATAATTTTTTTTCACTATTGGTTTACTTAATGCTTTGTAAGGAAAGAACATAGAAGGAAAAAAAATTCTGATCAATCTAAATTTTCTTCCAGAACTTTCTTCTGAAGAGAATTCAGGTCTTTCTTAAGAATTGAAAAAGACTTTTTGCAAAATTAAATTCCTTCACAGAATTTCTCTTACTAACATGGTTTAACATGATCTGCCAATTGCAGTAACTGGGTATATAATATTAAACTGAGATAAATAGCCAAAATGGTAATAATTCCTAGTTTACAAAAATAAATACAGACATAATTAAATGTATTATTAATTTACTGCATGTCAAAGAATCCCTATTCAGATCTTGAAAAGCAAAATGTACATTTCCTCATAATCTGGGATTTCCCTTTCTGGGTATCCTAAATGCTACAAACCAACCCTGTCTCCAGGCATTCCCCTTGGACTCTTCCCCAGGGTCTTTACCACCTCCTGACTTTTGACCTTCTTTTATTTTTTCTGTTAAATGTCATGGAAAATTTATTCTGCCTTAAAATAAAAAAATACTTTTACATCTTTTATTCCAGTCTCTCACCTCCCAATAATTCCATACTTAAGTTCTTGCTACCCTTATAAAGGCATCTTGAACATACATGTGTGTAAGTATTAAATTGCATTAAAAACCAGTGCTTTCTCAAATATTGATTAAAAATAATCACAAGAAAAATTGCAACAGGCAAATATGATGAGGAATATTACCACAAGCATGACCTATAAATATTCAAAAAGTGAAATATGTACTTCAGGACACTGGAATACTCTTTAAATTTGGCAAGGTTTGTTACATGCCTGTACTCCCTCCCTCCTCCAGTTTCCTTCTGAACTACCATTACACACAGATACTGGTATGTAAAATTCTGCACGTATTGAAATAACTCTTTAATATAATTTTTCAGTTCTTCCATCTTGACTGCTCAGTTCCTCCTTGAAAATTGGTTTACAGTAAAATTGAAATCTACATTTTGATTCTGCATAAAAGATAGACTGCTATTAAATTCACTGTTCCACAGGGACTTTATTAGGGCTGCTACTGAACTGTGCATCATTTTAATTAGAATTAACACTTTCATCTTGTTTATGAATATATGTAAGATAAGCTTTGAAATATTTAACATCTGGGAATACAGTCAAGCTGTCACAGCAAAATTAAGACATCTCACATCCATAACTATTATTATATAATAGCCAGATACCAAATAGCTAAACATTCATTGTTAGCATTTGGAGTATAATCTCTCTATGCATACATTTCCAAGTCCTTTGGGAATTTATTCAGGCTTTGATCAGTATCCCTTTGAAGCAACTCTTCTTTAAAGAGAGACATTTCAAGTGCAGTCCTTGACTGTGTAAGATGTTTCCCTGGTAGGTAGGAGACCTGTTTTACATAATTTATTCTGCTGTTAGCACACACATCCCTAGATACACAGCTAGAACTGCACAAGCTCACTGCAGCAGGTTGGTTCCCAAGGATCACCTTCCCATGCTGGGATATTTACTTTGCAGGGTAGGATTCATAGAAATACCTGCTCAATAGGCTACCATCTCCAGGTCAGTAACCTCAGTAAACTCAAGGTTCTTCCCAGCAGAATATTCTCCTGGGATCTGATGGGACTCCTAAAAGTAAAATCAAGGGGAGTGGAAGCTAATCCAAACAAAAAAATCCCACAAAACCCTTTAAGAGAGAACTTTCAGCACATCTACTAAAACACTATGGGACTGTGAGACATGTCAAACAGTAAATCTTTGTTAATTTAGATTTAAAATGTCTTTCTCAGAATTTGGCATCCAAAACTAAGGTAGCTGACATTTTGGAGTTCCAGTTACTGATCCTCTCTTCCTGCCAAGAGCCCAGCAAGAGTCTCCAACAGAAGCACAGCTCAAAAGCCAACCCATCTTCATGACTTCTCTTGAAATTACTGAGGACGGAAAAATCTCCAAATGGTGCCTCCCCTTTCACAGGAGTTTTTCTTCATTTCCTTTTTATCTTATACAAAGGTGTCAGTCATAAATTTTGCCATTAACAGTACTGCCTTTGCCATCTAATTTTATGTTTTTTTCCCATTTAGCAAGATCTTAAGCTTGTGAGCAGCCTCCAAACTGCTTTGCGCAAAAAAAAGCCTCACATGACACGAATTTTGGTTGGTGCAGTTTCTGAGAACCCTTTGAATACCACTGTCCTTAAAATCCAAGTTATTCTGTGACACAGAATGACCTTATAGTCTACCTTATAGTCTAAGTTTTTCTAAGACAACTGACACTAATTTTTTATATTATTCTCCACTATAAGGTTTAGTAAAAAAATAAGTCAGAATGTGTTGGCTAAAGGAAATCTTGTTTCATTTGCATTATTACTGAGACTTGCAAAAAGCAAATATAGTTCAAGTTTTTAAACACCTACACAAGTTCTTTTGTATTCAAGACAAACATCCTCAGAAGTCTCTCTGTGCATTCACTCCTGCTTGTGATTCCTAGGCCACACCAGAGAAAACCTCTTATTGATAACTTTTGAAATCATATTTCTCAGCACAAATGCTTTAATAATTGACTGAATAAAATGATGCTAAACCTCTGCAGGAACAGTTTCATTACAGAACATGCTTTATGGCTTATTTGTGAATGTGTTACTGATTAATAACCTGCCTCGAGGAAATGCTGGTGATTATCTTCAGATTTTGGATCTCAACTTTATGGGCTCTCGAAGGGGACATAACATATATTGAAATAATAATGATATTCTAAAATGTTTCAATTATTTCAAAGCACAAATTTAAGTGCTTTTGCTCAGAAGCCTAAGGAAAAAAATCTTCAAACAGAAAAAATCTAATTCCTAGATTTTGAGAATTTCTGAGCCATTATATTACATATATTATAATTATATAATTAGAATTACATATATTCTACAAATTGAGTCAGATTTCTTATTATTGAAAAAATCCACAATTTACTGTAGCATAAAAACTTTGGAAACTTTCACTGAGCAACATGACTAAAATGTTTTCTCTTAGCTGATATTTATTTTCAGGGCTCCAACAGAAATAACAACAATTATAGAAACTGAACTTACAAAGACAAATATATCAAGGCCTTATTATTGTGCCAGAACTGTTATTCTCCTATAAGAAAGGGCCATGGAAATCCTTAAAACACAACTGTGCTGTGCACACCATTGTGTTCCTTTGTAAACTGGGAGCCAAGGCTTGTCACAGCTTTATCACAAAGATTTCTCTTCCACAAGTTTTAACAACTTCCATGAGTAGCACAAGGCATTTTGTATTCCCCAAGTGTTATCAAGGCTTTGTAAGTGAAGCATTATGGCTTTACTCTTCCATTTATTGGTCACACAAGACCTCCTCCAAACTCAAATGTACATTTCCAGCACATTGAGGAAACCCACGTGCTGAGGATAGACTCAGCCATAAAAAAACCCCACCACTTTCCAGCTGCAGGAAAACCTCCTCAGCTGCAGGAAGATGCAAGCAACCAATGCTGAAATTTTATATCCAGTAAATACAGCAGGCCAAGGGCTTCACTCAAACAAAAGTCACCTGCATTTGATCCATTTGATTGTTGAAACAGTTAAGGTTGATCATGTGTGAAGTGCAATGAACATCTTCCAAGGCAAATTCATGCGAAATGTTTGAGCTGAAGCTTTAGCTACTGACTCCCAGATGAAGAAAAAAAAAAAAAAAAAAAAGTGGCAAGCAAGGAAAAGCTGCATTACACAAAGAATGGAGGCCACAGTTTCTGATAGTGTCTCTAGGATGTAACACACATTTTGAGGACAAACCCTATGACAGTGAGGGACACAGGACAACAACACTGAGTCAGTGCATTACTTCTTCCCCTCCTGCCACACTACAGCTTCCAAGCTGTCAGTCTTTCTGCTTTTTGGCAACACAGGAGAAACTTCAATTTAAAAATTAATAAAGTTTTACAATGTACTTAGTCTACATACAGTTGAACAGATGTACAGATACACTTGTATTTATACTTTCTGTAAAAGTTAAACAGCTTGTTCCCATTAGTACCACAATTTTTCCATGTGGCCATCACTGCACCACTTCTTTCAGCAGAGCAAGAGCAAATAAGTAATTTACTGAGGGCTGCTGCTAATGTCAAATCATGCAGCTCTGTTACCAAGTCACACACAACAACAGCAAAATCAATCCCTGCAGTCCCTTGGACAATTTTTGTCTACTGTTTATCAAGGATAGCTGGTAGGATCAATATCCAGCAATATTCACTAACACAAAACCTGAGGCAAGATACACTCGAGTTATCAGCAAGCTTTTGTTGCTGAAGTTTCATGTCTGTGTGTACAAACAGAAAATATTGAAGTTTTTCAGTTTCAAACTTGCTATTTAACCTCAGCTGGTTTCCTTGTTCCACTATCAAGGCAGGTTTCTAGTCAATGCACATTTCAGTAGCAGAGTGAAAAACAGCACTTTCCAACATTAATTCAGTTTGCAAACAATAAGCTTTCTATTCATGCATAATTTATTTAGGTGCAATTACAAAATAAAGGCTTTGATTTGAATTTTTACAGTGAAATATTGTTGAAACCAGGTTACAGTGACTAATGTAAGGTTCTTTATTTGCTCAAAATAATGCAAGTATGACATGACAAGCATGTGAAAACAACTTTTGTTCCTTTATTATCACTGAAGTTTCCTTTCTATGTAAAATCAAATGTAAAGGGTTGTTTTTTTTTTTTTTTTTTTTTTTTTTTTTTTTTTTTTTTTTTTTTTTTTTTTTTTTTTTTTGTCCTTTAAATCCTTACTTCTGAAGCAGCATCCCTTTTCAGCTCTTTAATCAAAATTTTTGTGTTGCAATTTATCCAGCTGAACAATCTGCAGATGGCTGTAGATTAAGTAAAAAAGGACTGGTTGTGAGCTGCAATGTGAATTTATACAGCACTGAGATTTTTCTGGCTGTTAACTCAGGCAGTCATTGAAGACAGGTGCCCTCAGGTACTTATTTAATTCCTACATCTTTATTACACCACAAAAAAACCCAAAACGACCCCCCCTCCTCAAATATCAAAAATCAGTAACTATCTTAAATATCCCCATTTTTAAGGCACTGAAAAGATGATGCAAAAATGCTACAATTAAAGTGTCCAAACAAATGAAAACACAACAAACTAACTCAAAACCAGAAACAACCTAAAAATGTTGAAAAAAAGGTGAAATTACTGAATCCAGCCAAGTCAGACCTCTCTAGATTAGTACAACTCACTAAAAATTCATCCTTTTGACAATAAGTAATATCCCATCCATGCCACAGTTCACCATCCCTCATTTACCTCCTATTTCAGCCAGGCAACAATGTTATTTTTAATTCACACTAATTGCAAGCCTTAAGGACAAAATGATTTTCGTTGTGCAAGTGGAAAAAGTGCAAATGAGAGATACAGCCTGAAATAGCTTGGCACATGACCTGCCATTTAGAAATTAAAACCAGGATATGGGAACTTAAAAGTGCTGCCAGTAGCATCTGCAGTGTCACCTCAGAACAGAGAGTAATTTAATTTTTTGTTTACTGTAAATACTCTTTTTTTTCTACTGTATACAGGCCTTGAGTTCAGAGTTTTTCCATATGCCAGCAGCTATATATGGTTAAATACCTTCAGAAGCTTTGAACAGGTCATTATCAATTACTTTTCCATACTCTTACCTATAGATTTGCTATTATCCACAACTTCTATTTTTTTTTCCTTGTTCTTGCATTGTACTAAAAACAACTATTTAGCATTTCCACCTAAGAACTGCATCTGGAATTGACAAATCACAATTCAACTTCATCCATATTCAGAATTGAAAGTTAAAATTTGTGTTGAGTGTTCACAGATGTGCAGCCTTACACAGGCTAAAGAGGAGATTATTCAGTGAAAAATATATATCACCAATAATCACAAAGATTTCAAATACTACAATTAAAATGGTGAAATCTAAAGCTCTGCAGTCTCAAAAATTACGTAAAATAAACCATCATTGCCTAAGCACAGGAAAGAAGTGTGAATTCCTTTCTGAACAGTCACAAAGTTAAGAATCTGTTATAAATTTCATTAAACATATGGCCATTTACTTGAAAAAAATAATGCATTTTTTAAAATTGATCAGTAAGTCACAGTTACTATTAAAAAACCAACTTATTAAAATACAACTATTTAAATTATCTCTGTGAGAAATCAAAGCAGATAGGATTGTGATTGCCCCATTCTGCAACAGAGACAAAAGTCTGTGGATCCTCTTAGTTCTCCACTCATTCAGCCTCTTTGACAAACTCCTGTCTCTGGCTGACAGGAAACAGAAATTTGGAATTTTACACCCTGTATCTTAGGGATCTAGTCCAGAACTTGTGGAACAGCCCCAGCTCTGCTGCAGGAAGGACTCTGGTGGAAAGGTTTTTCCCTTAAAAAGATAATTTGTCGCCATTGATAATTTTCCATTTGATCACATTTTGTCCTTTTTCTGTAGTAAAAAAAACCTTTCTATGGTTTTCTTTTAAAGATGCTTCCTTCAGTGCCTGGTAAAGATTTGAGCAAAAAAACTCATGGAAGAAAACCCAAAAGGAACCTGACACAATACTGTACCTCTGTAACTTGCAGTTCTCAAGTAGTTTATTCCCCGCTTTTCCTGTTTTGATGTCAGCACTCAGGTAACTAAAGCATGACTGTAACATGAACTGCTTGGTTTCCCAAAAAAAAAAAAAAAAGCCACATTACAGATATATATATATATATGAGGAGGGGATTAGTTAATTGAAAAATGAGAGTAGTTTCCAGTTGAATCAGATGCAAGGGCTAAAAAGACAAAGATCAGCTGCCAAAGCAGAAATCCTAACACTGAAACATTACCACAAATTCAAATGATGAATAATGGATAGAACTGTTTGTTCAATTAAAAACTCCATGTGTTCAGGCATTAGTATCCCTAGGAAGTGTTGTTCAGTCAACTCAAGGTCAGAGAATTTGAATTTTACATTTTCACTCCTTACTCTATTTGTCTCAATTAAAATAAACCAGGTGAGTCTGTCAGCACCTGTTGTTTTACATTTTTAACATTTAGCATTGCTTCAGCTATACGAAATATATCCCACTTTGGAAGTGGTGGCTTCCTAAGAATATTCCTCAAGAAGAATCAACTTTTTATGGCTGGCAAAATACACTTTTGCACTGTGTTTGGTTGGTTAAGACTAAAGTAAAATCTGAAATTACCATAATAATTAGTATTTGCTATATATAATTGAATTTTTCTTTGCAATTAATTCCTAACCTTGAATAATTCAGATAATTTTTGGTAAATCATTAAAAAGTCAAACTTCAGTTAACAGTCATCCAATTATTTCTATATCGTGCCCTAACAGAACTGAACCATTAAGTTTATAAAAGGTTCCTTGTCATGACTGTTTGCTCCTATGTAAAAAAACCCCACCACAAAGTCCTGATTTGACCTGTATATATTGTACATTTGTTAAATTTAGCACAGCTCCTATCTTGGGATGACATTCAGAGAACACAGAGTATTGAACATGCCACTTTTAATTGTTGTTTACCAGAATCCTGTGCAACATTTCCTCCTTCTAACCTGAAACTTGGTATTGGGGCTGGTGTCAAAGAATTAGCAAAGCCAGCAGTTCATATCAGAGCCATTTCTGATCTGCATTGCCAAATTACTGGTTCTAATTTATTTATTATGCCTAAAGATACAGAAAAACATGTGAATTATGTTGCTATTTCAGGATTTTGAGAGGGAAATCTTGAAAAGTAGATTCAAATCAAAGACTGAGAGATTGCTTATGTAATAAACTTAGAGAAGATTGGTATATTCCAGATTATCCCATCAAAAATGTACAGAACACCCAAATACCTGGGAATATCTTGCAGTCAATGCCACTTTTCTCCCCACTGGCTTCAGAAAAGGAAGACAACCCCAAATTACTGAAAAATTCCCTATTAATATGCCTCTGAACTAACTGGAGACTTTTGGGTTTACATTTAAGAGATATGAATATTTTCAATCCAGTTGGGAATTCTTCTCAGACACTCTGGCTCTGAAGTGATGCTTTAAAAAGAAAATGCAATGGATAGGGAATACTGAGAGATCCACAGAGAGAGATGCATAAATCTGACATATATTGAAATAATTGAAATGTTGCCAGTTAGGAAAGCGGGTAAATGAGATTTAGGCAGCTGAAAATAACCTATGATTTTTAACAGCAGCAGTAAAACTGATCAAAGACTGGTTTTATTCCCATTCTTGCTGCTTTGCAAAATGATGAGCAATGACAATGACAGAATATCCTTCCTTATGCCATTTAGTATTTTGTGAATAGAAAGTCTGTATCTCCACGAATATCAAAACAGAAATTTATCCTTTAAATTCTATTACAGATAAGCCATATTTGCCATGAAGTGCTTATTCCCCACTGAGCCACAGGCTGGGGTATAAAAAGTTTGACACCATGTGTAAGTAGGAAAAATATATTCAAGTATCAGCAAGTATTGCCCACCACCCAATTATTTTTCAGAACAGACTTCACAATGCAAAATTATTATTCTGTTTATATTCATGCAAAAGAAAGAAATGGTTCTCTCCTGAGTATGTCACAGATTATGCCGGCACAAAGCACTAACAGAATGGTGCAAAACACTTTCAACACTCATATTTGCAACAATTCCAGCAGGGGAATGGGAGAGGAAAAAGGGCTTTGGGTTGGGATTTGGGAGAAGGACCCAAAAGATATGAAAATTTTATAAATACAGATCAGCTCTTATCAGGCTAAGACAAGAGTGGCTTCTACTCTTGCCCCACCTAGTCCCCTGCTCTCTGCTTCCCTGAAAAGAAGGTCAATGTATATTTTAAAAATTTTCCTCTCAGAGAGTCAGTAATGTTCAGGTATTTTTTTTTATTATTATTTAATGGATATTAAAGAGTTTGCTCAGGATTTACTAACAAGCAACAACTCTTTTAAACTCTGAATCTGTTATTCACGTCTCAGCCAAGAAGCAAAGTCTCAAAATAGAACATTATGGCTGTCTGAAAGATGTCTATCAACACACATATCATGGTTCAATTCACAACCCTCAAAAGTCACACTGAAAAAAATCCCATTGAGCAAATGCATACCCAGCTGTCCAAAAATGCATCTCCACCACCAGCTCTGGCACAAATGTGGCCACCCTGAACAGGAGGAACCCTTCCACTTACGGTTTACACACTGTGGAGTGGGAACTACAGAAATTAAATTGTGCTCTTTAGTTATGAAAGCATCTCATGCAGCTGGACTTGCCTTGGGCATGACATTCACAAAGAAGTGTAAGACAAATGTACTCTGAAAAACTGTCAGGAAAAACCAGTACAAATATTGAGATTCACTGAAGAAGATTAAATGGACAACATCAACCTATAAGAATTATTTCAAAACATGTGGAGGCTCTATTAGATTAGAATTTTCTAAAGTAGTAATTTGTTAATTCTCGGGGCAAATAGGTAAGAATATGCAAAAACTCATGCATTTGGGTATTCCATTTCACTTTGAAGGTCCTGCTCAGCAGATCAGATGGCCAACTGAATAAACCAGTGGAGTCAGTGTACTGCAGAAAACATTTCTGGTAGACTTTGGCTGCTGCCTATATTGCTCATGTACAGATCTGGTGCATGACTCACTTGCATAATGGACAGGAATTCATTCAGCATTAAAGTTTCAGAGAAAATCCTTATCCCATTAAGAGAGAAACCTTTTGACCTTATGTACAAAATTATGCTGGCTCCCAATAATGGCACTGTCAACATTGTATCATTGCAATGAGTGTATTTTGATAATTAATGCCAGCAAGATCAGACAACAAAGTGAATTTCATTTTCTGATTACAGTGCATAGTGCTTTTAATGCTCTCTATTATCCAAGGTTGCTGTGCAGCTTGCCTAACACCATCCAATCTAAGAAATTCTTGAGCAAAATAGCAGAGTCATTTTTGTAAAGAATGGGTACAGACTCTCTCTCCCCCTTTTTGTTGCAAAACCAATGTTGAGTCACAGCAGACAGCCTCAGCAGCCACTGAGCTATCATTGTTCACAACCATTACTACAGAAAAAAGCACCTTATTCTTGAGTCATTTCGAAACTATTATGGACAGTGGAAGAGAATATGACAGTATATGACTTCTCTTGAAAATTACAAAAAAAAGAAAAATCAAACAATGTTTTCTTACCATGACAGGAACCCTCCAGCTCTTCATATCCCACACTGCAGATGCATCGTCCCAGAGGCACCAGCCAATCCCCATCTGCCCCACAATACAATTTTGGGGTGTCCCGTTCCTCGGCGCTCTTCACGCAGGAGCCCCGTACTTCCACCAGCGAGGAAGAATCCACCCTTGGAATGGTGTCAGGAAACATGGCCAAATTACGGACCGTGAAAGGGCATTTCTTGTAATAGACACGGACTGACACCAAAGCAATGCACGCTCCAATGTCCTGGAAAGCAAGATAAAATCCCTTCTTGTTGATCGGCCCAACTTCACGGACTTCTGTATTGAGTTTGAGGATGCGGTCGCCCAAGTCCATCTGGGTAAAGCTCTCATCAGCAGCTATGGTATCAATTTTGGTGTACTGGTTTGGCTTGAATTTTACTCCATGAGGCTCATCTGACTCCATGTAGTAAAGATTGAACGTTTCCTTGCAGGTCCCCAGCACCCAGGGAATGCTGTTGCAGTCCCTCAGGGTGAACTTCATCTCCACGTAGATTTTCTGCGCGGCGTCGCGCGAGACCCAGTTGGTTTGCAGCCAGTTGTTCTGGTTGGGCTCCATCACGTTGCACACCTGGTAAGTGTGGATGGGACGGTTGTGTTCGTCCATTTCAGTTATGGCATCCCACTGAAAAGAAAACAAAACTCTTTGAAAACCAGGAAAAATATGTATTATGCATGCTCACAAGTGCCCCATGTATATGCACCTATGGCTTAATTACGAATAATTACTTCAGGTTTTGTGGAAAGATGGTGGTTAAAAGATGATAACTACAGAACACCACACAAGTTTGATTTCAGAAACTCTACAATAAATTTCTATTAATAAAAACATTAAAAAATGACTGGGGACTAGCAAAGAAGGAAATACAGGCCATGTTTATATTTTTATATATATCTCCATATACTTTATATCAAAGGCTCACCAAATGCTTATTACATAATCAGCTACTCCAAAAGATTACCAACATCCCAAAAATAGCTTCGATATAACTGAATCAACTTTCTACTGAGCAGTCAAAATATCAATGTAGCACTAGAGAGATATATATTTTTTCTTATCAAAACACAGAACTATTTATAGTTCTGTATCCAAAAATATTGTAGCACAACAGAAATTTTAGCTTAGCTTTTAGATGTACTGATCCATTGGGGTAGAAGCAGCAGAAAAATACCTCAAAATAAGAACCAAAACTGACCAACATTAAAGTCACATTAAAAGGAAGATATGCTGTATGCTCCAGAGAGGTCTCAAAAAGAAAAAAATAACCAAAAAACCACCTAATGACTCTCCACCATACCAAACAGAGTTAAAAAGTAGTCGGTTGTTTTAAAAAACAATGTTGTTTTTAAAATACAGAAGAGCTTTCCAAACTGGCATAGGCCAGCTTAAATTAAAAGCCTCAACATGCTACTGACTCTTAAAATTATTAAGAAAGAAAAAAATATCCAAAACATCCTCCTCTTACCAGGGGATTCTCTTCAGAAATATTTATATATTCACTCTGAGTCAATATCTCAATTTGAACTTGGAAATTAAAGTCCTAAAGTTAGCTGTTAACCCTGCAGTAAATAGTATAAATCTATTATTTCTGTGGGAATGTAAAGGCTCAGCACTTCAATAAGTGGTTTCAAAGAATAAAACAAAATAGATTGATCAAACATGGACAGGGGTTTAGTCCATCCTTCGTGCCTATGCCTTTCCACTGTGCTCCGAGATCACCTGCTGAGATCTCCTATTTTAGACAAATTTACCTTTGGGCAAGAAAAATGTTTAAAATCTGCAAAATTTTTTAATAGAGCTAGTAAACATCATACATAGAAAATACGTGGGAAAAGGTTAACATTGAACATGTCAACCCAGCCATTGCACTGGGCCATGCTGGGTGAGGTATGGTTACAAATACAGAATGGGCTCTTAGGTACCAGTCCTAGATACTGAGTGGAAGCAAGGTGACTTCCACCACCCCAAAATGTCACTTTCACTGACTGAAAAGTCTGACAGAACTCACTCTGTGATAGTCTCTGACATGGACACAGTCTCCCTGCATGAAATACCATCTGCTTTTAATTTTACCTGAGAGTTGCATTTCTCATCTGATAAAAACAGTCAGGAAAAGCAGCAGTTGAATTCAGTGCAGTCAACAAAAAACCAAACAATTTATCAAACACACACAGGTTTTCTTTTGGGTGTATTTCATATTATAGCTCTCATTTAATCAAATTTTAAGTTGGGCAAAACTTCAAAACCAAATGAACAGAAGCATCTCACTGGTGATCTCAGCACAGGAATGTGGTGGCTCCCACAAAAATCCCTGACCTGACATACACAAAAGCTGCCAGGAGCTGTCAGGCTCAGACAAGCTGACAGTTCAGACCTCCTTCAAACTTTGCCCATCCCAATGTGCTGCTTTAGCTTCAAAACCTTTTGATTACAGTCTTTTCAAATGAGGAAAACCTCTGCTAATGTTGATGGAAGCAGCAGCAGCATAAAGCTAATTCTTACACCTGGAGTTGCAGGATTTATGGAAAAGATATGTTAAAAGCATCGTTTGGAGGAAAGACTTGAAAATTGAAGTTGAACAATGGAATAAACAACAGCATGACTAAGAGCTTACATTTTACATGCAGCATAAAAGAGGAGTAAATCACTAATAGAAGAACATACAATTTGAAGATTGGTGGAGAGAAGATTCCAAGATTACTCGTCACACCCAAGAACAAAATATGAGATTAGGCTACAAACCACACTGGGATTTTAGTTAGATAAAGTCTCAGCTGTTTCCATACCTCTACAAACTACTTCAAAATTTCTCATTTTTAAATTTCACTAATATCCAACAGCTCTACAGAGAACACTATAAGAGCAGATCATGTAACTTGAAGCTATATAATACTGAAACCTATTCTCATGGATTCCAAATTTTTTTTATTTTATTTAAAAACAAAACACTGTAAATTTAAGAAAAAAACCAGCAAGAACCTTTTAGTACACATCACTACTGAAAGCTGTTCCAATTAATAGGGGTAGACATATCAAGCAGTTGAAAATATCTACCTCCTAATGTGCTGATATCGAGGTAAACTTCACATGTAGTGAAAGACACCTCTCCCACAAGCTGTCACACTGATGGATGGATTAATATTGGGTTCTTAATCTCAGATAACAGTTATTGAGGCAACGAGCCCAGCAGCAGTTTGGTAACCTGGGATGGCAGTTTTAGAATCCTGCACACCTCGAGATTCTTTATTGATGTTTTACCTCATTTTAAGGAAAAAGAGGGGACATTGGTTACTTAAGCCCATGCCCTCACTCACCAGTTTATGGAAGAAACCATCTGCTCTTACAAATTTTGCTGCATTTGTATTCTACAAAAGTTCCCCAGCCTTTTATCCTTATCACTTTACTCTAAGGATAATTCTCTAAAAATGAAGGATTCTGCACCTGCACACTCCTAACCAGGGTATCTGAGCTCACCCCTGAACAAGAGAAGGTTGTGGCAGACTTAACATGAACACATTTGGGTATCAGGCACACAATGGCACTCCTGGGTAAAATATTCTACACAAACCACTTGTTGAGCAAAATACATGAGGATAAGCACTGGCTTTCCATGCAGAGAACTGAAGGAAGAAGTAGTGCCTGAAAATAACATGAGATAGCAAAGTGGGGAGCAAAACCTGTTGACTTCAGCCATTCAGCATTTTACTATCTGCTAAGAAGACACAACTGTTAAGGCAAATCCTCAGTGGTGGTAAGTTTTATTCTTGCCTGGCAACAAGAGGGAGGTTTCCATTCTAAACTGAGGATCAAATATATAAGGTTCATGCCAGAGAGATCTGGCTTACTCTCTTGGCTTCAGCAAGCGAGGTAACTTCAGAAATGGAATTGCCAACTATTTCTTACACGCAAACATAGGCTGACATTTGAAAATTCGGTGAACCTGAACTGCAGAAATGCAATTTTCTGATATATATATCCCTCATTGCCCACAAACAGCCACTTGAGAGAGCTCAGGTCACAGTTAAAAAGTCCATCCTATCAAAGGGATGGACTGTGTTTGTTATACAGAACTGCTACTATCCTGAAAGAGTCTGAAGAAAGTTGCAAGTGTGTCCACGCAACTCATGCACCCAAAACCAGTTAAATAAATATTTTCTTACTTATCACGTCCAATGAGGACAAAAAGAATGCATAGAGTGTTTTCTCTAAATTGCTCCTTTTTTTTTTTTTTACCCCACTAAATGGTTTACTACTTATTTAGGTCATCCCAGATCTCAGCTGGGAGTCACCTAATGAAATCTATACATGTAGAACTCTCCCAGCTGTTCACTCCTGACAATGTTATAGATCCCATTTCCTTGGAAACAAGCAGAACAGTAAAAATAAAGAGAATTTTAAAAGTTTTCTAAAATTCCCTTATACTAATCTCCAGTGAGATGATGTTCACAAAATGAGATCAGAAAGGCCCAAATGAGGAAACACCAGAGGAGGACTTGTACTTGGCATGCAGCTGCCATCTGACAATGCACATTTATACATCTCGCTGTTGTAGTGACATTCAGGCAAAACCAGCTACACACTACATAGCAGAACTGAAGGAAAAAAAAAAAACTTATCTCAAAGTAATGTGCTTAGGAAATGAAAATTTTTAAGGTGCAGTTGGCATTTATGATGACATTGAAAACAGAAAGACTAAAGAAGATTTAAAAGAGCTACAGAATTTGCTCTAAGTTAAAGGTATCAAGGTAATATTTTTCCCCTTTTCCCAAGATCTACTGTTCTGTATGTGAAAACAGGTGCTCAGACCCCCAAAGATGAGTGGTAACACTGAACCCCCAAATTATGCCTATTTGAAAAAAAGCAGACAAAATTCCCCAGCTATTTGTATATATCTTAGCAAGTATAAGTTGATGTAGCTGGCAAAATAAAACAGCAACCAAACTACTTATGTTCTTACATTTAAAGTTGAGGTGGTTTGCAGTTGCTTAGGGAATGAATAGCAATATGTAACACAATTTTATTAGCTCTGTAATACTAAAATAACAATCACAATGCAGGTTTAGAGGAAAATGTGACATTTGTTTTCTATACAGGCACAGAATATGAGAGTAAGAAGGCAAACCCCTCAAAATCTGTGGAAATAAACATGACTAAAAGGAAATAAAAATCACAATTGAATAAATAAAGAATAGTTAGGGCAATAGAAACAATAGAACACAGGAGAGATGTTATGTTAATGCACTCAAAACAGAAATCCAAAAGTGAGTTGCTTTTCTGTTATTTACATGAAGCACTGAACAACTGAGAGATGAGCTGCTCCAGGTGATCCAACTCTGCTCTGAAAACCCTTCTGGTTCATACAAATGTTTTCTACAGACAAGCAAGACCCGGATTTGGTAAGATTTGGGGGATGAACCCTGGAATTCAAGCGAGACCAACATCAGATACATGAAACAATTGACACTCACTTGGGGATTAGCCAGCATAGGACTTTGGGATCAGCAGGCAAAATAAGAGAGCACTGCTCCAGCTTTGGAGAGTGAACTGGGACTGTTCCAGAAGGAAAGGGCATCAGAGGTCTTGAACAAAGAACTTTGTGCATCTACTAGAAAAGATCAAGATGACAAGAAATGTATTTACATGTCATAATACCTACTCTGATTTAGGGCTCAGGCTACTGAGGTAATCCATTTAATTGACTGACCAGAATTTAAACAGGAGCATGATAATGCACCAAGGAAAATGTTACACATAGAATGATGTTCATACTGTCTGGGCAGGGCAGGTAAAGTATAAAGAAAAAGGCAGAGAAAATAATAGATAATTCTTTCCATAAAAGATCATGAAAAAGTACATTCAGAAAAAGATCTATCAAAAAATGGGAAGAAAACCCAAAAGAATTCACACATATATACATACATGAAGGTTGTTTATTATAAACTGAAATATCATTGAAACCAGACACTACTATATAAAATACCTTTCCCCCCAGCAGTCTGGAACAAGACCATTGTTTCCCTGAATGCATTAATGACTATAAAAGACTCAATGACTTGCACCAAGGATCTGCAAGAATGGTGTACCACGATTTTTAAATGAGACACACTAGTAAAACCTCAGCAGGTGTTGAGAGATGCCACAATTCAGTTGTGAAAAGTGCTGCTGATCACCTTTCCAGGGGCATCTCATCCCTTTGTAAAGCAACACATCCAATGTATTCAGAACTGAATGGAAAGTGAGAGCAGAAAGTCTACACATTTTCAAGACACTACAGCTCATAACACTTCACCCTGCTGTGTGCCCTTCAAAAATCTGGCAGTGCAGTGTCCCTGGGACCTGTGACAGAGACCTTCTCTGCTGGCCTCTGTCTTACAAAAGAAATAATAATAAAAAATACATAACCCAGTGGTTTTACAGGTATGTTCCACTAGAAAAGAGCTAGGTCTAGCTAATCACAATAGTTGTGTTCTCCATTTGGCTGCCAGCAGCTGCAGTCTGCTGTGATAAAACACAGAATAATGCTGATGCTGGCAGGGCAAGGGGAACAAGAGTCCAGCAGCCTTCCCTTGGCTGAGATTTATGGGATTAACCAGGAATACCTGAAGAATGTGACAGCTCTAAACATCAACACACATGTGTTGAAGCACAAGGGTCTGCTGTGGAATAACAGATGTGTGGATGAAAGAATCAAGCTTGGTCACTCAACAGAATGACAGACTGGGTTGGGTTGAAAGGGTCTTAAAGATCATTCATGGGCAGGGATTCCTTCCACTGTGCCAGGCTGCAGCACCCACAACTTCTCTGGGCAACCTATTCTGATTCCTAACCATCCTCACAGGAAATAATTTCCTCCTAATACCTAATCTACACCTGGCCTCTTTCAGTTTAAAGCCCCTGACCTATCACTACATTACTAAATGTAGTAATAAATTAGTAAATATGATTAGTAAATAGATATATCATGACTTAAAATATATAAGTGTTAATGCTTATACTTCCTTATAATTGGAATAAGACAGACAAGGACTGAGAAATAAATTACAACTACAAAATAAAACTAAATCAAACTGTATATGTATTCCAGTTAAGCTCCAACAACAGTATTAGCTGTTTAATAGTAGAAGACTTATTTGCTGCTGTGTTGCTTTATTTCCTAAATATGAGGAGCTGCAGCAATCCTGGCTCTGCCACTCCCAGCACCTCATACACTTGGAGTAACTGGAGCAGAATGTTACAACACTGCTCAGTGAAGCCACTGGGTACTTTGGTAATGCTGCACAATAGCTGTCTGCATCAGCTATGTGGCCTAGGGGACCTTGCTGGATCTTCAAAATAGCACAGATAATGTTGTGGTAAATGTTTGTGTGTCCTCAGGTATTTAGAAACACAGAAAAACAGTGTGGAGGAAGCTTTA
Organism: Urocynchramus pylzowi; assembly: GCA_013397555.1. Taxonomy (NCBI): domain Eukaryota; kingdom Metazoa; phylum Chordata; class Aves; order Passeriformes; family Fringillidae; genus Urocynchramus; species Urocynchramus pylzowi. Next base: position 128,730 of record VZRH01004878.1, read on the forward strand.
AGAAGAAGAAGAAAAAAATTAACCCAAATAACAAACTAAAAAAACCTTGAGCAAGCTCCACATTTCTAGTTTAGAAATTTCTACAAATTCAGAGTTTGCCTGTTAATCTTATTCAGGTGTTTGTGAGCAGCCCTGGGCTGTCAGATCACCACTGCACTGGCTCTGACTCACCAAGACCCTTGGTAGCCAAGCTGGGCCATAAACTCCCCTCCTGGCAGACCTGCACTTCCCATGAACTTTAACCCTGCCAATTGGGCTGGCCTGCTGGGAAGCCAGAACAACTTTAGGGCAGGCAGAGATACTTGGTAGATTTTCTCAGCCCTCAGTTTGAGGGCTGACCTTGTCTGCCCCATGATACAATGCACATACTGAGTCAAATGACTGCTTTTACCACTTAAACTCCTCAGAAGCTGTGCATTGCATCACATCACAAACCTGACTTGAATTTCCAAACAAAATTGAATTTCCTCACACAAAATTTCCAAATATTAGTTCTGTTTTACTTGCTGTCCCCTGCCTTGAATCTACAATTGTGATATATGAAATTTCCCTGCAGCAGCAGGAAGATTTTTTTGGCCTTTACCATTCCAAGCAGTGGAGTTTTAGTGAATAGCACAGAATCCCAGCACACCAGTGGTCCTGGCTATGTGCACCCACAAAGGGGGCTATGACTCAGAGTTTCCCATTTTCATTTCCTGACAAGTCACTCTGGAAGAAAAAGCATTTCAATACCTCTGATGGCAGAAATTGTACAAATACCTTTTCAAGCCCCAGGTTTTCCCACTGAAAAGCAGTGGATCTCAGAGGGTTTTGGTTTTTTATGTGAGCATTGGCATATTTAAATTCCTGCAATTAGCAAGCAGTCCATGAGGTTAATATGGATGAACTGAAACCCAGAAGAGTATCTGTCCACTTCTTCCATCTCTCCCCAGTTTTTTCTAAAGTCTACTTTCTTTTAAAAAAGGAAGAAAAAAAATTCTGCCTTTTCTACTTCTTTCTGAGTTCATACTAGTCCATTAAGGATTCTAACTGAAATTATACAAATGGAAACAATTAAAAATAATAATTACACAAAGCAGCTATGTAAGGCTTTTCATCTGTGGAGTGCTTTATAAACACTAACACATTAATTCAGCCTAAGACATAAAACTAAAGAAGCAAAACTGAAGGTATTAAGAGCAGGGTGAAGCGACAGATCAGTGATTTTTACCAGCATGCTGTGTGTCAGGAGCTGTATCAGTGTGGATGCCCTGATCTGACACTACCCTCAGGAGCTGAACTGATGACACTGCAAAGCTCCCCTGCAGCACAACTCTTCATTTGAGCATTTACTAATGGGCTCCTTCAGAACCACTCTCCATTTCCACCCAGCTGTTGTGCTGCCTGGTGAAGTGGAGCCCATTCCTGTTGCACACATCTGGCTGGAATACCTGGACCAAACTGCTGCTGGAGAACTGAACACTTCCATCTCTCATAAATCACCTCCAGCCTCCCACCACCATCCTAACAAGTGCTATAGCTATCTACAAATAACAAATTCATGACTTCATTTTTTCTCAAGCAACTTATCCCTTCCAGGCAGAGGATCAAAGGGGGAAAACCAAGATTAGAGCTATGTGACTAATTAATTCTATTTATTGGCTTGCAAGGGATCATATAGATATACTCCAGTGAAAGCCAAAAGCAATGCTATCATAGCCTGCCATTTAACTGAGCCTAAAACCTCTGGAAATAAAATCTGAGAGGTGAACAGAACCAATTATTACGAGTGGAGCAAACTGAATAACAACATCAGTAGCAGCTCAGTTTATTTGCATGTAAATTCATAAGCTTCTGTATTTCAGCTACATGCATTACAACCTTATTCATTTCCTAGGTTAAACAGAGCCATGCCAAAAAAAACTCTAAGGTATAATTTCTATTACAGGTTGCAAGCATCCTTAACAAAGTGTCCAAAATGTGCTGAGAAATGAATACATAAATTAAGAAGCCTAAAGTATTTTTAGAAGAAAAAAAAAAAAAAAAACCAACCCAAATAAACCTATTCATAGTCTTCCAACA
>VZRH01004878.1:132373-180999 GCA_013397555.1 Urocynchramus pylzowi
GGTTTTTTGGCTATGTCCTCACAAGGTTTTTTTTTTTTTTTTTTGAAAGACAGTACAAGCTGGGTTTTTATTAAAAAACCAAACTGTGCTAGATCAGTGAAGCTCTTCACATATTTATTTAAAATAGTCCCATGACTTTCTGGTCTAAGTATGAAACACTGAAAAAAGCTTCCGTGAAAGCTGATTTGATATCATTGAAGAAACACACACCAAAAGCAGGCCATAGTTAAAGAACATTACTAAAAATCTTTGACCTCTTTTCTGTAGAACGAGATACATTTCTGCTAGGAAACAACTACTCTTTAGGGGGTTTTTTTTGCTATTAAAATAATGCTTTTAACAGACCAGTTTTCGAGAATGCAAATGTTGGAGTATTCATAGAGCCAGGGAAGATGGAAGCACAATTCAGCTTTAAGAGTTATGAAGAGAATGTCAATCCTGTAAAATTAGGAGGCTAGACAAGAACCAAAACTCCAGGAAAAGGGAGGAAGAAGCCAACTTCACGTTCAGTTTGTATTTTCCTACTCCTCTCTTTGCCTGAGAACTGTCCTGAGGACCAAAGCAATGACTACATCTACCTACCATTTTTTAAAGGCAAAATATTTATCACACAGATATAAATTGTTGTAATCAAATGATTCAATATATGATAACCATTTAGCAGTTTCCGACATTTTTAAATTACTTACTTTTTGCTACTGCGGAATATTAACGATGGAGAAACACAATGCTCCAAATTCCCTGAAAATTTCTTTACTAGCCTATGATCAAATCAGAAATCTGAGTTCTGCAACTCCCTCTTAACAACAGAATGGAAAAGTAACCAGAAGCAACACTTCTCCCTTTTTATGACATGACCTTGCAACCTTCAAAGCTTTGACTCTTTCACATTTTTGTATTTGGGGCAAAATCTTGGAACACATCACCTTCCTACTAACCCTAATTATTCTGGAGAGAAAAAGATGAGCCTGTGAGAAATGAAGAAGCTGCAGGATCCATGGTTCCATACAAAGGAGCAAGGAACTGAGGCTGCCCAAGAAGGAAGACACAGCCCAAAGGACACAGAAAAAAACCCCTATAATCACAGACATCACAGATCCATCACTCATCCCTTAACCACATTTTTGTCCTCTTCATCAATCCCAACCATGTAGGTTGGAGTAGACAGACAATGAGCATGTATGACTGACTGAAACAAGCTGTTTCTATCAATTTAATGTAGTGATAGTTGTATTATTTTTGCTGCATTGCATTTGTTATGTACAGCCACATGAAGGGCACATTTTTCTTACATACCTGTTTTTCAATACAAAGTTTTGACTCTCATGAAAACCCCTCTCAAGATTTCTGCCCTTATTTATCACGTTTGAGAGGCTTGCATATAAAAACCCACGTAATTCTATTATCTGCCACTCACAGTCTCATGATCACTTTTACTGAAATGCCTGCAAAAATAATTTTCCTAGAGCACAGTATGCTGAATTCAAGTCCTCTCCCACCCACCACAGCCCCAAACACAGTACAACCCTTCCCTAATTATTCTGCTCTTCTGCTGAAACATGAGATGAAGGACAGTTAGAAGCAAAAAATATCTTTTGTAAATTGACATATGTAGAATATTGACCTGCAAACCCTTCTCCAATTTGCAGAGTCCTTTCTTGAAGCAGACATGTTAAAATAAGCAAGCAGAATCTGCTGTGTGCATCCGTTCCCTAATGAGATCTGACACAATAATTAGTGTGCAGCAAGCTGGGGTAGTTTAATGTACTTCCCTTCTCATTTCTATCCAACTTTATAAAAGTTTCATTAATCTTTGCCACCAACAACAGGAAAGCAATAAAATGGGCGTAACAGCACAAGTCACAGAACCTCACAATCTGTGCTTTCATTTCAGTTCCACTATTCAATACTGGTTTCTGAAAATAACCAGGTGACAAAGGCCAATTAGACTGTTCAGGTAATCCAGGCATGCTCAAGTTCCCCTTTCAGAGTTGCTGGAGATTAGAAACATCAGATTGAGTTTTTGGGACAACCTGTGATTTTGATGTGGGAGGGAAGAGCACCACAGTTGACAGCAATCAGTTTTTTCATGCTCTGATGAGTTGCTGCATTGCTCATTGTTCTGGCACAGCAAGAAATACTTAATCTTAGCATTGTAAATACAAAACCAGGAGATCAGTAACCAAAACAAAAGACAGGCAGAGAATGAACTGTCAGCTTTGATGTAACACTTGTGCTACAAAACCACAATAAATACATGTGAAAGAATTAAAAAACTTCAAGAGTAGGGTCTAATATTTTTGTTCCCTTTGCAAATGAAATAAAGTTTTACCCATGAAATGAGATTTTCAAGTCCATTTACTGTGGAAACAATTTATTTCTATTTGTCACAAATCCTTAGTATAACTTCAAAAATTTCATCATTCTTTGCCCTGTCTTTGCCTCTCCTGCATCAACTTCATATGTGCAGGAGAGGCGCTTAGAGTCAAGATTGGAAAAGAACAAAAAAATTACTAAAAAATTTCGGATGAAAGTCACTTAAAGCAGCTTTTACCTGACAGGGGAGAGCATCTGCTATACTCAAACATTTTTCTACCAAGAAGAAAACCACAGTCTGCTAAAAATGTAGTGAACCTAAGAGTAAAATAAATACACAAGTCTCTTGTACATAAAACAACAGCTCTCTAGTCATACTTGTTTGACTCAAGGGATTCAGAGGCTCTGGCTGGAAGCTTAAATAAATGCAGGGCTAAAATGTGAGCAGAAAAAAAACCCATTTTAATGGGAACTGCACTTCTGGCATCTTTGACATCAAGGACTTAAGTTTTTACTTTGCCTTTACCCATGCTTTTTTCTCCCACAGCTTCACAAAACATCATTTAGACTTCAGCATGTCATCTAGAAAGTAATCTTATAAACTCTGATGTGCAGAAACTATTTTTGTGGACTTTTACTGTTGCCAGGACTTGCCTTGCTGAAATGAGCAGGTAGTTAGAACCAAGTGATGTATCTATGTAAAGGTATGCTATTTTAAAGTTATGCTGTCAAATAAAGTTATGTTAGAAACTGTACAGATTCCTGCTTTTTCCTGCAATTTATTTTCCCAAAGAATATTTGGCCTTTAAAATTGCTGTTCTGCTGAAAAGCTGTACCAGAACACCAACAACTATGCTACAGTGTCACAAATCAATAGCACTGCATGCAATATTTAATACAAACTGAGACCCATGGGCCTGCTCTTTTAGCTTTTAACATCAAATTTTGCTTACTTGCAACATTCTATTTTAAAATGGCAGTTATGCTTAAAAGAAACAAAGTGCTCCAGTAATCACTGGTAATATTGATAAGGAAGGCTTCAGCCCAAATAAAGCCCTAAGGAAATCACAGCAGCAATAAAAATATAAATCTAGGCAGCTCACCCATTTTTAACCTTTTTCATAAGAACATTTATGCCATTAAAGTTTCTTTACACCAAATTCAAAGTGTACTACACAACAGTATTTTAATCTTAGAGAGGTTTTTTAAATCTAAGTATTTTCTTCTTCATGTAATTATAGAAGAAAAAGTAAAATAACTAGGGGGTTGGAGGGTGGAGAAAAGACAGAAACAGTGAAAAGCCCCAGCTGCTTCAACATCCTATCCCTAGCAGTGACCACCAAGAAAATCATTGAGAAATTTAAGAACTGGGTAGGACTACTAATCCAGGATACTACCCCAAGCAGTTATCTTCATAAATGTTTCCCAGGATTCCCTGCAAAACCAACATTACAACCTGAAACCACAGTAAAGCTTGAGAGGAAAAGAGGAGAGACACACAAGGGGAGGGAAAACAGAATACAAGAGCCTTGATCTGGCTGGATGAGAAAAAGAGATGAATGCAAAGCTGAATCTCATGTTTTTCCAATTCTGCCCTCATCTATCTGGTTAAGCAAAGATGAAAAGCAGTGAACAACTGTCCCAGGAACATCCTGTCCACATTGTATTGTCATGGTATTCCCATGTATAGTTCCAGGAAAAAACTCTTTATAAAAACAGCAAATACAATCAAAAATGGATGGTCTAATTCATGAGAGTGCTTCCTCAGGCATAGTTGGAAGTAAAAGAAAGTCTGATCCATTCTGTCCATCTGTCCTTATTCTTTTGTGCAAAAGAGCACACTTCATAATATTTTTGTTTTCTAGAATCCTCATATGCAAGTTCCTGGCCAGAGGTGGCTTTAAAAAACATGTAATCTACCTAGAACTAATTAATATTCTCAGATATGTCTAAGTGTTGCTTTTGCCTTCCCTCTCTGTACCATGTTTTGCACCATGCAGCCGTGGCCTTAACATTCTGGGCATGGGTGTCAGAACACAAAGTTTCTAGGTCTCTCCATGCACACAAAATTAAGAACAACTACATTAAATGATAGATAGCATATTCTGTAGCATTTCACTGTTGATAAGGGTTAAAATAACTGGCATGCAGTTGTCTAAACAAGCACAATTTGCATGAACAAACATTTGAACAAGAATTTCCAAATTCCAAGGATTAAACACAGCACTTGTTTCAGCAGCAAATTCTTGCTCATTTTCTACCCTCAGTTCTCAATAAGCTCCAGAATTTATGTCTATCAGAGCCTCCCAGTGGTGCCTGACATTATCCCCATCAAAAAGAACCCCAAAAAACCAAATACAAAGAGTGGAGGACAAAGGGCCCTCACTCTGGCTGCACAAACTTGCACAGGTAGCGCCCGCAGATGCTGAAAGCCAGCACTGCCCTGTGCTGAGCCAAGAGAGGCTACCTGGTGTTTTTAATTAAAATGCAGTCAGCTGAAAGTCATTAATATTGCCAGGGAAAGAAAAACAACCTTTACTCTGCTGGGCACGGGTAATAAAGTTTGGGGGCTTTTAACTTGCTGAGCTCCATCTGTGAAGGTGAGGAGGAAGGTTAGTGAGGAGAGCATTGCAGTTCTGTTTTGTGGGGCCTGTGGCTGCACATCCTTCCACCCTGAGCTCAATCACAGATTTTATTACAAGATTACTTTTTTTTCCCCCTCCTTAGAAATTAACATTACTTACTTTCCATAATAGAAGTGTGCCTATAAAAATGTAAATTTAAGGCAGGCCATCTAAATAGAGCACACTGAACTTCAGCACACCAGGCAGGACTAATCTTGCAGACCTCTAGTAATCTAAATTCTGACAGTGTAAGAAAACTGCAATTGATATTCTGCATAATGAAACTAAATGGAGGCATCAGTATTCTGATGCAGACTGGGGAAAAGGCAAAGATACTTTTATTTAAAAGTTATATTTTTCAATTCAGTCTTTTAGAAAAAATGCTTTATTCATATGTAAAACATACTGAGAGGAAAAAAATCATCTCACTGTTAAATATCATTATTTACCACTCTTATTTTTAGTGGATTTGCCTGGGCCATGGGGCTGTCAGTGCATACCTGCAGCTATTCCTTATGTCTACAAGGAATATGTCTCTCAAAAGTTAATTCACAGAAATTTACTTTAGTGTTCAACACCCACAAAATCTACCTGGATTTTCACCTACGTTTTCCCCAAATTCAAAATTATCGTGTCCTCTGCAGTGCAACCTGTAAGGATTATAATTACCAGGTTTAAGAAATGTTTAAAATCCAAGAAACATACAAATAAATCCTAGTTCTTATACCATTCTTGCAGTTTAAACTTTTTCATTACTAATGAAAAAAATAATTTGCTCAAGTTTTGTAAAATCTGGGAGAGAAAGACAGAGGTTTTCAAGTAATAGAAATCCAAAACCACTACACTAGAAGACAGAAAAGAGTAACAGGAAAGCCAGAAAAACCCAAGCAATGTAGACTTTGGGGTGTTTTTCAAAGAAATTCTAGAATATTTAGGCATATCAGGCTTACAGATATCTACTAGAGTTCAATTTTTCTTGAGCAAAGATATCACAAAAACAAACAGCCAATCTGAGAATCAGAAGACATGAATTGTGCTGAATTCAGTACTAAAGTTTAGTCACTACAGATAGACATATCCTTCTGCACCTACAGGTGTCTTCATGTGATAGTGTGTATGCACCTCCCCCAAATAAAAACACCCTGCAGTCTCAAAGCCAACACCATTCTGAGCTTGCCTTCTATTTCTGAAAGTCTGTTCTCCCTTTATCTTTTGAAGAAAAGGAGACTTCCTTTCAAATTTATCAGACTTTTCTGATGTTAATTAATTTCTCACTCATAATGGGGATCCTATTTTATTAGCCTTGGTGAAGAATATTCTGCATTTCTCACAGCCATAAAGATAAGGCTGCTTAGCTGGCTACTATGGTGTGATCTAACAATCCAATTAATTTGGAATGTGTCGTACTGATTAATAAAGCCTTTTAAAGAATTACATGTTTCATATGCATTCACAACCTGGCATTAATGACTTCCTCCATGCAGCAAGTTATGCAACATAGATGATCAAATATTTAAGATACTTGAATTTTATTTTTAAAATTTGATAGTACTATCAAAGCTTGTTTCTCATATGCCAGTTTTATAATTAAATTCTACACATATATAAGCTAAATAAAATGGGCAAGAAAAGCAGATGAAGTTTAGTACATTCTGAAATGATGGAATGCTGAGGGAATTGCTGTGACAGCAGTCAGTATGAAAATGTACAGCATGTGATTAAAATCAACCATCACTCCTGAGAGCACATCAAAATATGCATTTGTGCATAAAATTACAAAAACACACACAGTAACAGCAGTGTTCTAAAGTCTCATATTAGTCTGGGATAATATTCATACTTTCACAGAGGTTTTCAGAAGATTCAAGTGAAGATCTCAAAAGGGTGGTGAAGCTCAACTCAAAACTTGAGCAGAATTTGCTCAAGCAGAGACGTTTCAAGTCCCTCTGCAAACCAAACTCTTGCTGCCTTTGACAATATGAGGCCAAACTATTTTCCAGTATTTGTAGGTTTTGCTCTGAATTAAAAAGAAAACCCATATTCAAAGTAGCTTTGGGACTGCTGTAACAAACCAAGCAGATAAAATACAGATAGCCTCATTGATTTTTCTATCACTCAAGTGGAAAACCAGAAAACAAACCAGAATTTTTTTTATGGAGCAATAGTTTCCCAGTGTTCATCAAGTGGTGCTTGATGTCCTACAACTCTGTCTTCAGTCACAAAGCTTTCACTAAAAAGTACTCTTTTATTTGTTCTTTCACTGTGTTAACAAAAGCAGTGTGGTCAGCTCATACCCAGCTTCCAGAGTCATGACCCATACACAGTCATGACAAAGATTACAACCCTTAAAAAGAACATTAAAAGAAAAAAAAAAAAAAAAGGTTATTCTTTTGTAGAGATGCAGTTCACAAATGTGCCTTACTCTTCAAAAATGTATTTATTAAAATATAAAAAAATTATTTCAATTGCTGGCCATAGCCTGTCTCTTACCTCCTGCATCCCTGCCCCAAGTGCAATAGTCTCCAATATCAGGAGTAAGTATATTTGTTCCTTACTGTTCATTTTAAGCAAAAATACCTTCAGATGTCAGCTACTTATTTATTTCTAGTCCATTCAAAAGGTACTTTCCAGTGGCAAAACACAAATAGGACTTTCAAGGTACATTTAGTGTAGGATTTATATTACAAAGTAAGGCATCAGCCACAGCTCCACACAATGACAAAATGTTTGTACTGCTCCTTTATTTAAAATAAATGTTCCTGAACAGAATATAAAAGGAAAGATGAGCCACAAATAGAATTTCTCAATGGTTGTTTGAATTTCCCTGCTCCATTTCATGTCTCTCTACTCCCCAGTAATCATCTTCAGCTGCTGCTGCTAACAGAGAGCTACTGATTCTGGAATTACTTCCTCCAATTATGGAAATTTTGTAAGTAATGAAAACCAAAATATGTCTTTAGCAATGACAGTCAAATTGTAAAATGGTTACAGAAATCCATAATTTGCATTTCTTATTCCCCAGTACAGGCAAATCCACAAGGGAGGGCCTTAGGAAATAAATCTAGAACCATTTCCTTTTAGTTATTGAAATCCTACTTCAAGTCTTTTCATTACCATTACAAGTCAGTAGTGATGTATCTGCATAGAAAGAATAATATCCAACAAAAATACTGCAAACCATAATAGGAGTTAATAGTGCAAGTTACCTGAGATAGGGAAGAATGTGTGAAATACACTTTTAATCCAAGTATTTGTTATTTCTCATGTCTGCTGAAATAATCTGGATATCCTCCACAAAACAAAACAAAACAAGAATAACAAAAAAAAAACAAACAACAAAAAAAATCCCAGTGCTTTTTAGGAGTTTATGTTATTTGCTAAGGAGTTATGGAATAGAGTTACTATTTAGGACTAAATGATGGTTTGTTCTGGTAACATTTTAAAAGTAAACATGTTGGTGATAAAACAGGAGAGTGAAACTCATGGTTTAAAAGCAAACCTGTTCAAAACAAGTTTAAAAAAAAGAACCAAAAAAATAAATCCCTTCTGTTATTTTGACAGTGAAGAACTGAATGGTCAAATACTGAAGTAAACACACTCCCCCCAAAGAAACACATGTGGTACACTCTACAGCTGATAAGGATTCAGAGAAATCTCATTTTAGCTAGCTAATTTTATTTCAGTATTAATGACAGAAGGTATTTTGAGCTGAACTTTATAAATGCAATTAAGTTTTAAAAAGGTGCAATTAGCAGTGCCTTGTGATTGATTTCTTTGCACTAAAATAACCACAACTACAAGCAAACAGCTCATAAAACACTGTCAAAGCTAGAGAAACAACTTTCCTCTATTCTAAGACTGAACCACTATCATCTTGTTACTCAAAATCCAGAGTTAAAATATGCTTCCCTTTAATTTTCAATTTAATACATTGGGATTAAACTTTGCACACATGTGAGTCTACAGTCCAGAATGAAATATATTTAACAATATCTAGTTTTTCAGATGAGAAGTGCCTTTTTCCTTGCCTAAAAGGCCTTACTCAGCATGAAATCAGCAAGTCTCAAGTAGTTTATTTATTACAGTAAACAGTACTCTTTAATGTAATACAGTTATCCCCTCTCTACAACCTAGCACAGTACACTGAGCAACAGTTTTTCTACTTTTTTAGGAAGTTCACCATGATGCATAAAAGCAGTGGCTGCATGGATACAGAGAGAAGGGGAGGGGAAAAAAAGGGAAAAAATTGACATCTGGAGGGTATCTACTACCACCTTATCTACCCAGCAGATATACAAGCAAATATACAGCAAATACAGAAGAAGATGCCTGGAGCCTCTCTCAGCTCATCCCTGGGGACGGGCATCCAGCTAACTCCCCTTGACACCTGATTTAGAGTTTGACAGTGAAAAACTGCTGTGCAACTAAAATTCCACTGTCACAGGCCCATGGTCACTTTCCTGCTGCAACTGGGTCCCCTGAGGCTTTTCCTCTCCAGGCAGACAGGAGCTGAACGAGCCCCACTCCAGTCCCCAGCTGGTCCTTACACATCATTGCTTCAGCCCCTTTTCTTGGTGCCTTTCAGCTGGGCTACAAATTGTCTAACCTGCTTCTCCAGGACAGCAAATTTTCCCCTGATCAATCAGAAATACAATCAGCTTCTTCAATTCAGCTTAAAAGGCAGTTCATCACTTCCATACCCAAGAAGGGCAGTAAATGGGTACATGAAGTGTCCAGGCACTGGTATATGATGGAGCTGTTATTTTCTATTAATAGTCTTAGAGAATGTTCTGTTGTACTGTTACACAGTGAGGGAATGGTCCCTTGCACAATTTGCACCAGGCTGGCAGAGTTCAAGCAGCTTTGGACAATGCCCTCAGGCACAGGGTGTGATTCCTGGGGTGTCCTGTGCAGGGCCAGGAGTTGGACTCAATCCTTGTGCCTCCCTCCCAGCTCAGGATATTCTGTGATCTGAACAATTCCCCAGATATCTACCAGGCACAGTTTTCAGAGCTAAAAAATCAAACCTTTCCACGGGCCCTTTTTAATATGCAGTGTGCACACAGTGACCCTCTTCCAGAGGCCAAGACACTCCAAAATAGCTGCAAGTTAGTCCAATAAACATCCCCAGGCATATTTAATCTACTGGTATCTCCTGTGCTGCCATTACCTCTTAGGGACCTAAAGAACCTGCTTGTCTCTCTGTAGTTAATATTAAATACACATTCATAGCTGATGTTTTGTGATAACCAAGAATAAAAACACTCCTTTTCTCTCATCAGCTGTGTAACATCACTAACAACCTGTATCAATTTCCAGTTAAATTGCACCAGGGAGGAGTGAAGAATCACACTCAAAGTCAAGCAGTGCCACTTTTGCCCTCTGCCATATCCACCAGGGAATTGACTTCCAGTGCCTGACTGTTGATCCTCAATACATCATACAGGAACAGCAAAATCCTATCTTTTATTTCAATCTCTCTTTCTGTAGCAGTTTTTCAAGGGAAATACAAATATTTCCCTGTACAGGAGAAATAAGAATACACTGAGAGCTGTGGTAAAAACATGGCATGCACAGTAAATAAATAAAGTCAATTTAATTAACAAGAAATACTGGTAAAAAAGACTACTCTCCAGTTATGTCTGTTGGAAGATCCCTTCTCTTTTTGAAATTACATAATGAGAAAATTCAAAACTCAAATACCACGAAACAAATGAAGTGTAATTAAAAGTATATCCAAGAGAAATTTTAGGTGGCACTCTTTTCTCCTTAGTAGAAAGCCTTTCCCATGGCTTTTATTAGCAATAAATAAATTTTTCAGTTTCTTGGGAAAAATAAACTACCTATCTGAGACTTCATTTTGCATTATAATTTTTTTCACAAAAAGGTTTAAAACAAAGTAACTTTTTATCATTATTTTACCTAAGAACTACAGTTCAAATGCTCACATTAAAGGATCCAACAGCAAAAAGCCTTGCCTTAGAGGCCACAAATTTAAGAGGTAAATAATCAACTAGGATTTTTCATTCCTGTAGTTATTACACTGCTGATTATTGATAAAGCTGCAGTTTTATTTTAAAAATTATTTTTTCTGAAACAGGTGTAATAGCAATAGTAATTAAGGTGTAATTAGCACTGAAGCAACTTGCTAATACAGCATTTTGCATCTTTCTACATTCCAACTTTCTACAGAATTCTTTTTTAATTTTACTGAGATATCTGCACATTTAGAATCAACACATCTAAGAAATAATTAATAAGCACTGTCTTAGATGTCTACATTAATTTTAATTGTTTTATAGTAAAATATGTTAAATCAATGTTTATAGTCAAGACACAAGAAAGGCCAGTGTTTAAAAAAAGTGTTTCAAGATCAGTCTCCTTTTACAATACAGTCCACTCTTTTCCTAGTACTAGATTTTTAAAGCTCTTTTGAACATCAATTGACATAATTAGTAAAATACTTCTCCATAATAAAAAACCCAAGAAATTTAGAAGTACATGTTGGCTCATTTGGGAGAAACTATGTTATAATAGGACACAACAACCCAGAAAGCCAATTCATATGTTAAAGACAACCAGAAAGCTACACCCCACATATTATCCTAATAGACCAAACAAAGAGATATGTTTAACAGAAATACAAAGGAGCTGAAAAACATTTCTTACAAGAAAGAGGTATATTTGTGGTAACACAACAACACCAGAATTTGACCACAGATTCCTTTCCTCTTCAAGAAATCCTTGAGAACAAAATTTAGGCAGGTTTAAAGCAATACACAAATGCAACTGTCCTGAATAGACACCAAATCCTTCAACTTTTTTTATGCTCAATCACTTTCTATAGTAACATTTCTTTTTTAAGAAGCTGATCTCTTTACAAATAGCCCCATTGAAGACAACTCCAATGACAAAGTCCTGAAGGAGCCATCCCTTTGCAGCAGTATTTCATAAATGTCCCTAGCACATAAAGGATGCTTTGATATTGTTTTGGGCCCCTCTTCCCTAATTTATTACTTGTTTTCAACAGTAGTCTCCCAAAGGAGCTTAACAGTTCTCTAGGTATCTTTAGAAGTCATTATGCATACTTAAATGCTAATTATAGGAATTAAATAGATGCACCAAATCAAATGGCTAATGAACAATATGGCAAGAAAACTACAAAAAAAGGTGTGAATCCCTCAAGGAATTACCTATCTTCTAAGCCCTGCAGCTGCCCTGATATTCTCAATATTGATCATTTGCAGACAAAACAACAGAAAAGCAAATTAAAGTTTATTAGGTGGTAAGAAACTGACATTGTGAATCGATGAATCACTCTGTTACATTTAATCCCAATTGATTTGAGTAGTTCAGTACATCTTCCAAGCTTGTCTTTATGTCATACTGTAAAGTGTAAGGCAAATGGAAATTTATTAAGCTATGAATCCTTTATAACTTAAAACTCAATAAGCCCTAAATGGCTCATCCATAAACGGCAGCTCATGTATTCCATGTTTAAATTTTTTAATGCAACAGAAAGCTGTAGCAGGATTGACATAGTGGTCTTGGGGCAGCCTGATGTTCTGCAGGGAATGCAGAATGTGAACATTAAACTGCAGCTTGGAGCCCAAGGGAGTGGGGGCACAACCCAACAAACACTTGGTGTTGGAGTTTAGGGAAGTCACAGCCACCAGAGCATGCAACCCTCATTGAAATTGGTGACAACTGGTAACAGGAATTGCTGCCTCATGTCCACCAGCTGCCACAGAGATCCTCATCCCAACCATTAACCAATGGAGAGGTGAAATCCTGATTATTAGAGCAGCTGATGAGGTTTAGCAGATAAAAGTGATCTGAAAAGCTGACAATACAGAAACTTTTCTAGAGGTGGTAAGAGAGAATCAAAATCCATACCAGAACGCTTACATGGCTTTTGTTATTTAGCTGCTGGACAGAGAAGATTTAGCTCCTGCAAGTCACCGAAATGCAAACACAGAAATGCAACAAGCCAATTTTAACACTAACTGCCTTTTGGGGTCCAGTTCTAAATGAGTTTTTTATTATATATTTAGAATGTCTAAACAATACCAAAGTCAAACATGGAATAAGTTAATACTCAGAGACACTTAGCATTGTAATTCAGTAGTAAAATAGCATAACACCCTCTGTGGAGAAGTATCCTAGACAGCACGTTTAGGTAGAAAATAAAATAC
The DNA here is from genome assembly GCA_013397555.1 of Urocynchramus pylzowi. Classification (NCBI taxonomy): domain Eukaryota; kingdom Metazoa; phylum Chordata; class Aves; order Passeriformes; family Fringillidae; genus Urocynchramus; species Urocynchramus pylzowi. Next base: position 145,509 of record VZRH01004878.1, read on the forward strand.
TAAATACTTTTAACTTCACAGGGATTGAGTCACAGTACCAATACTGAGGGCATGTTTGTTAGCACAAAAATGTAAAGTACTGACTAGAAAGTTTTAAACTCAATGCTGAGCCAATTTTCACTGTTGGAAATATCTAGGAAGTTATTTGTTTTATTAGTCTGATATGAAATCCATCTGTTGATGTTTATTTGAAATACAAGTTATGTTTCTGTAACAGGATGTAGCTCCCTAAAATTCTAGATGAAATAACACATCCTTACATCAAGAGAGTAAATTTTGTCATAACTTCAACAGCACAAAAACTTGCTCCCAAGTGTGCTTTTTAAAGATAAGAGATAACAGATAAACCTGCATTGCTCCTCTGTAATTCTCAGCTTTCAGGAAACATGTAGGAATTGCAGATCCACAAGGCTGTTGTACTTTTGACAGGGGAAATAAGCCCCTTCTCTTTCTATGTGGTTTGTCTCCTCACAGCAGTACAATTGCCATGGTGCTTAATGGAGTTTGTTGAAATCCTGACAAAATCAGTACAGTTCCTCTCACCAACCAAGCTTTGAAGGCTTACAGGTCTCATGTGAGGATTGGCCAAATAATCTAAGCTACAAATAGAAAACAACTATTGTTCTGTACATTCATAAATCTACAGTTCTGGCAAAGCTTGCCTCCAGTAATAACCTAATACTCCCCTTGAAGTATGTGCCTGTTGATACCTGAAATATTAACATTTGCAAATCACTACAGATTCAATTAGAAAGTACAAAATAAGGTGTCATGGTAACAAGCCACTCTCCAAACAGTGAGACTCAAACACGAAACAAGGAGAGAAATGAGGTTTGGAAAAATACAAGAGCAAGGGTATGGAGTTCAAGCTCATCAGACAGGAAAAGTGCATATTGGATTTGTGGCAGAAAGCAAAGCTCATCTCAGTGCTTACAAAGTGAGATAGTCAGAAGTCCTATATTTCCAATATTTTATTAGAAAATAAGGAATTTTCAGGGCTCACTGGCAGCAGTACCCAGATTACACCCATCCAAATTAAGTTTCAGTTGCTTAAGACAGTGAGTAAGAACCACTGGAGCAGGTTAAAGCAGCCACATTGAACCTTCTTTGAAGGATTTTCTTGAAGTCAGCAGGCAACTCCTGCTTCCTTACTGAGAAAGCACAAACAAACACAGGCAGTGAGAGGCCAGGAGCACAAAAAATTACTTCATTAGCAAAGGCACCAGAAAGGCAAAGCTTTGGATGCAACAAAGAGAAATTGTGGACCTAATCCTGATCTCAATGTGCCTGACAGCTCAAGGCTTTGAAAGCAGAGCTTGTTCTGGGAACACAGCTAACAAATATTTGTGGCAGTAATTTGCCTTTAATGCAGTGATTCCCAGAATCTGTGTCTGTAGGGCCACCTGTGGATCATAAGGCTGAAGCATTTGTTAAATGGGAGCACTTGGACACCCTCTCCCATGAGGATTATGCAATATCCTGGTGCCTGCAACACCAAGCTGAGGCTCCTTCCTTTGCTTCCTTTACCAAGATGACACAGAAAGCAAATCAGCCTTTAAATTTACCTTTAAAGCTAGCAGAAGCTATGATATTTTACCCAAAGGATACCATTTAGCTACTGGAATAGGACAAGATTCACCCATGTTAAACAGTTTTGATAATTATTTGAAATTAAATTATTTGAAATAAAAGTCCATAGGAGTAACAGTGAAACAATGAAGCCAAGTATGTCAGCAAAGATGTATTATTTAATATTTTACTAATAAGATGAATAGATGGAATAAGTAAGCAGAGAAATAAAATAGCAAGTTCTGTCTAAGCATAATATATAATTTTTTTGTAAAATATAATGTGTTATACAATTATAAAAGATATGTTATAAAATATATGTGTTATACAATTTTCTCTTTCTCTCTTTTTTTTTTTTTTAATAGAGAGAAAAAAGAGAAGAGAGAAAGAAAAGCTAGGATACCAATAACAGGGCTGCCATCTTAAGAGTTATTGTATAATTAAAATTCATTTCCTAGCATGGAGTTTTGGAATTAGTGACAGGATGAGCACCAGGGAAATGTATATCATCACAGTATGAATAAGAAAAGTCCATTCATTATTTTACACACACTGTGTGCTAACTGGTCTAAATTATACATTAGTAAGTTCCACTGCATGTCTGTCAATTCTTGGAAAAAAGTACTCAATAATTAGGTTTGTATTGGGTGTATGGAAGGTCACTGTGCTTGCAGGTTCTACATACAGGGTCAGTGTAGGTTATAAAACATTTTAAGTATTTATAGTTTTCACATTTCAATTCTGAAAAAGAAAAATTGAGAGATTCCTAAGAAAATTTTGAGAAGACTTGGATTGAACACTGTTGAAAGATCACAGGCTCCTCTTTCTACACCAGCTCCTCAAGACTTTAATATACTTTGCATATCTACCTGTATCAGAAATCCTGGCCAGTACATTTAACAAATGACATCAGAGTCCTGAGAAAATGCCTGAAGTTCTAAAGGTATAATAACTCAGTGACTTATAGTAAGCTTTGCCTTTCTAAATAGCAAAGAAGGATTGTGAGTTATTGATTCTCTCAGTCTAAGGCAAAATATGAATTCCCTGCATGAAAGTAATTCACTTCCCAACATCTACATCCTTCCCCTTACCAAAAAAAATTGCATTTTTAAGTGCAGTGAGTGCTGGTGATTTCAGTACTCCTTCCTACACTGATGAATAAGAAAATTAATGCAGGTCCACGTCACGAATTCAGAACTACTACATGGCTTTGCTATGTTTATTACCAAATAACTCCAGCCAAGTGGTTTCAGAGATGATTTTCATCTCTGAACTGGCAATAGAATAGGTAAGGGAATATTTAATGTGGATATCTCTGTTCAGACACTGCTGCCTACAGTCATACAACACCTTGTTTTCACTCTTCAGAAGCATTTTTTTCAGGAGTAAACAAGACAGATCAATTTGCCTACAACTCAAATCAAAGATGGTCAACCATAAGCCAAGTGGGAAGGATGCCACAGTGTTTTTATCTTGAGATAATTGTGCACATTATAAAACCAGCATGAAGTAGTGGTAAACCCCCTTTTCAGCCAGTGAAAACCAGAACTTTGTTACAGGGGCTCTTAATGCAGCAGCTCTTAATTAAACTCATACCCCTGATGAGTAGAACACACTCCCTTCCCTACTGGAGAATGAAGTGCCCCCAACCTGTTTGGTTGGTTGGTTTTTTCTTCATGATTTACATTCAAATCAGGCAAAAATTTTAACTAACATCATCAGTGGGAAACACTCACCTCTTCCACTGAATATCTGAGCCCTAGCTTCAGCACCAATGATTAAATTAGCAAGTCAAACAAGGTAAATGTCGGAAGAGGAGACAAAGATATTTTTGCTGCATGTTCTCTTCCAAACTGATTATGCTGATGGCCACGTTTTTAGATCCCTGATGTATCTGCCCAAACAATCCATTTGACATCATTTTCACAAATAAACTATTTCACCCTTGGAAATTTTTCACAGAGCTTAATCTGCTAACCTAATAAAAGAGGACATTTGGGGTACACACACAAACTAACATCAGTAACTTCCAGACACTGGCAATTTGCCTGTACTTCACACCCCTAATATGTCCTTTGTTTATTAAGATGGACAAAGCATTCCCTACTTGTTCAGCCAAAGTTGTTGGCAAAACAGGGACATTTATTTTAACACCCTTAAATTGAAGGGCAATCCAATGAGAAAGGAGCAGGAGAAGAGAGCATTAAAAAATCCATCATACTGACAGAGCTCTCCTCTCCAAGGAACACAGGATACTGGAGACAATCCTACTCCCAGATATCCGCATCACTCAGAACTGGACAATGATTTTGGGTTTACTTGAATACTCATTTCATTCACTCATTTGTTCATTTAGACAGTTCTTAGCTGGATTTTAAAAATCATCTGGTTTCCTTTGAGAAAAGGCACTGGCCAGGCTATGCATTCTTACTTCATTATCACCATTGTCATCTTTTGTGTTAAGCCACTTTATGTCTTCACTTTTGCTTTTCATTGAGAAACTTCCATATTTTCTTAGTCAGTCACAGAAGTATAATTACAATTAACAAAGAACATGGTTAAAAGCAACTTTAGCTTGCTAGAACTGAATGAAGAAATTTATTTATTCATTTATTTCTGGCCAGAAAATAAAACCTTTTCCAGAAGAGAAGCAGTTATTTCCTTGGACATTACAAGCACTATTCCCCTGGATGGGTGCATGTGTGGTGACAGGTATGGGTTGATGGGGGAGTGAGTGGTGATCTTTTCCTAGTCTTTTTCTCAGTTATCTGCTTTATATTTAAGCAAACACAATAGTGCTTGTTCTGAGGAAGAAATTTTTCTCAGTGAAGGCACTGAAACCATGGAGGAAGTTGTCCAGAGAGGTTGTAGATGTCCCATCCCTGGTAACTTTTAAGGTCAGGCTTGGACAGAACCCTGAGCCAACTAACAGAGTTGAAGATGCCCTTGCACACTGCAGAGAGCTTGAACCAGAGGACCTTTAAAAGTCCCTTCTGACCCAAATGATTCTGGGATTCTATGATTCTTTACTCTTTAAATCTTCCTTCTGCTTCTATCCTAGGAGAGTCCATCTGTTGAAAATTACATGAAAGGCAAGGTATGCAACAGATGCACAGTTACCTAAATTTGAACACTATTTTTTGACAAGGGAGGAAGGTAGTTAATAAATTGTTTTTTATCTCTCAGATGCTCCCACCAAGAACTCTCCCAGGCAGATACCAAATAAATAGTTTCTGTCCTGGACAGCTGTTCTTTTGATCATATACTCATTCCTAATAGTTCATTAACAGGAATAAAACTGTGGCCACACTAGTCTGCTGCAATTCCAACACTGACAGGGTTGTTATGCCATTAATTTCCATCCAGCTTTTAAATCTGGGCTGTGTGCTTTGACAGAGGATAAGCATCTCCTGCTAGAACACAGCTTTGAGACAACCTCCACTCTGAGTCAAGCTTGCCTGCTGATGGCAAATCTGCTTTGTTTAATATACTAGGCCCACACTGTCTTCTCTGGAATGAATTTGCATCCTCAGCCTGTATAACCTAGTCCTACAACAACTAAATTTAGCATCAACTGGGGTGTTAGTAAGTGTTGTGACCTTAGTTCTCAGTGAATTAAATTACTGTAGAATCTTATATACAAGATGTGAAATATTAAAACATTCTATTTATATTTACCTACTAAAATAAACATTGAAAAAAGAAAAAGAGAACCTTCCATTTGCCTACATTTACCTTTAATGTTTGGTTTCAGTAGAAGGGCTCAAACAAACTTGAATTGCAAAATTCCTCACTGTAGGAAGCACCAAACACCTTGGTGCTCAGAAGCTCATTACATTTTCAGTAGAGCAACTTTTCAGTGCAGAGGTCCAGAGCTCAGCCCATGGGGCATTTGTGCTGAAACATTTCTTATTAAATAAATTACTTTTTCATTTAATAATGGCAATACAACATTGCCCATTGGCAGTGGGAACTACTCAAGCCAAGTTCAAGGTTAGTGAAGGAAAGCTACTGATTTAAAGATAAGAATGTACAGTGAAACTTATTTTTATTTGGGGCAGTTCTATTTTACATATTTAATAAGCAGCAAAAATAACGCTACACTGGAAATTTTACGGCTACTAAACCAAAAAGAAAATTTGTCCAGATGGTATGAAAAAAATAGAAAGCTAAATTTACTTTGTGGAAAAAAGGAAAAAATAATGGAAACTGCAGCAGCCCCAGTTTGAAATTTAGATCATGAAGGCAGATACAGTCATCAAAAGTTTTAATCCTCTACTACTAAGAGTAACCACCAAAATATGTAACACCTGTATACAGAACATAGTTCATATCATTTGTAGGAAATTTTTAATTTAAAGTCCCATGTGATGAATTTCTTAGGCAAAAGCAGTAAGCTATCAAGTTCAAATAGAAATATTAAAAAGAACAGTTTAAAGGACAGAAAAGAATATAAGAAAAAAAAACATCTCTATCCAGCCAAGGGAGGACACTTAGAGGAGCCCTACTGTACATGACAGCATTTGGGCAAGAGCAGAATTTTTGAAGATAAAAAAGAGTTATACTGACACATCTAAGGATTAAAAAGAGCAGAAATGTGGGCAGGTAAAGGAAAAAATTCTTCATCAATGTAGCAGCAAAGACAGCTGTAGGGATGGGGCTGGAAGCATGTAAAAGTACAGAATATATACACTGCCTCACTTTGACTTACATTTGAAATAGAAAAATCAGACAAAATAATATAAAAAGAGATTAAAGAGAAACACAGACATGACTTCAAAAAGGCACTTTCTGAATTAAAAATACATCCAGTAGCTTTCATCTAAGATATAGAATTTGAAAAAGAGGAGAAAAAAGCCTGCATCCATTTTGCATCAAGCAGGATGACGGTTTACAGAAGGAGAAGTACAAGTCTCTATAAATCAACGCTGCAAAGCACTTTAATGCACTTTTCCCTTTTATTTATATCTCATGTAATGTTGGCAGGATAAGAACAGAGGTTAGGGAGTGGAAAACATGTATTTTATCACTGTGTTTCTGCTTGTCTAGGAGAACACTGGAATGTCTGTAATGAGGACACTGCCCACGTTCACCATGAAAGAATATGAGGAAAGGTTTTGCCTTCTTACATGAAACAGAGTGTTTGCCCAAAGCAACAGATCACTTAAAACAGCCATCTCTAAAAACTGCTTTATTGCCAACAGTGAAAAGATGGATTTCAGGGATTTTTCACTCCTGCTACATTGCTGTTGGCTGTCACTGTCTCTGATCTCAGCGAAAGGACCTATCCTAATATGATGTTTTCATCAAGCGTGTTTGATAACACATTGATTGGTACAGAATGGAGAGGTCAGTCATGAGGGCAGTTCATCAGAAAAGATGGAAGAGCACAGGCTCAGGAAGGAGGTGGGACGATGGATCAGCCATGGCTGTGGGAAGGATCCCCCAGCAAGCCTTCAAGTAGCCCTGATGTCTCACAAAAGGACAAGTGCTGCTTCAAAGGCTGAAATGCTGCTTAGAGTAGGTAGAGGAATTATCCCCTGAATAAATTCCAGTCAAATGTGTTTCAAAAGGAAGTACTGCTCCTCACTAGGTTTACTAGAGGGTATAGAAGACAGCAAGCTAAAAGGCTTATATATTAACAGAGAGACATGGCACTTCTTGGGAAATACAGGATGTAGGGAGATAAAATCCTTGTAAATATATATTCCAGAGCAGCATCAACAGCAAGTCAGCTTTGGCTTTTATAAGGCCAAAGCTTATCTGGGACATTATTTGGGCTTAGTTCAACAAGCGTCCTTCCAGGTTTTTTTTGATGTCCATTATTTTTTAAAAAAAAGGTTGTAGTTGTGCTGTTCAGCTTGGATATGAAGATGAATACTTTTCAAGGTATTCTATCTCAACCTGAACTGAATCTATGGAGCAAACGTGATTAACTGCCTAAAAGGAAGGTACTACTTGCCTCAATACAACAACAGTAACAAGAAATATACAGATGTGTCAATCTAAAATAGCAGAAACTGCTGGTTTTGTTATTATTTATTTAAGTATGGAACATAAAACTTATGTCCATGACTTAATGTGATCCACTACCATGGCACTTCCTACAACCATACACACAGAAATATCATTTTTTATGTATAATGAGGAGAAAATTCCTGAAACAACCTCTTCCCCACTCAGGTTTTCCAACAAGATTTATCTGATTACTTTTCAAAAAACAATGCTGATGCATCCTTGGAATGCTTGGTGGAGGCCCAGTGATTTATTTAGAATGCTTTTCAGTCTATCACCTACACTGCTTATCTTGTAGGATGTTTTTTTATTATGATTCTAAGGATAACATGTCAGTAACCTTTTTTATAAGGCTAAATTAAATATACTGCTCCAATGAGTCATTTGACAGAAAATACGTCCTTGTGCATATTAAATACAACTTACAAAACAATCTGTTCTCTAAGTCTAATTAATTTATCTAATCTAATCAATCTTACTGATTTTTTACTTACAATATGTAGTTTATAAAAGATTCTATGATGATCCCTCTCTGAGGCACCACAGAGTGAAAACAGTCTCTTCAATATTCTCATCCATCAAGCTGCATTTTGGATTTCATTAGACTTGTCACAGATGTTAAGGTCACAGAAGAAAGGAATCTTCAAGATGTGAAAGAAGAAATTCTTGGTAATTTTCATAAGGCAAACTACTGAAACAATTGCTGTTTAAAAAAGATGTTGTGATTGTTATTTCTAATTACAGCATTTGCAAACAGATTACCATTTCTCTAACCTTCCATAAAGTATACATTTGAAGTTAAATTGTCCATATACAAGAAATCTACTTGATTTTTGGAAGAAGATTTAAAAGAAACCAGTTCTGTTTTTTCTAACTATTGCATTATGTGCAATTATTGGTAGAAGAAACTTAACAGTCTGAGGATAAACTGTTGTGGGATGCTGAACAGTCTAAAACAACTGGTATGGGATACAAAGGATCATCAATATGAAATTGCACTAAGGAATAAATTAAATGATTGTATCCTGAGGGGTGTATAGATGTTCAAGATTGGATATTGATTTCTACAGATGAAGCCAAAAATTCATCTATCTACAAAGTGGGAGATGTAGGCCCACTATGTACTGAAATGTTCAAATATACATTTATTGTTTTACTTCATTTACTTTCACGCTTTCTTTACAAATCACAGAACATATATGAAAAGAAATTCCAGATTTCACACAAACTCAGTATTCACCCCACCCCTACTTGTGCTGCTCTGTCACTTGGCCCTTTTATTTATTTTTTTTTTTCTTGGTACTTTCATCGTTTTTTAATTCCTTGTCCAAGGCTGCCTTTGCATTAAACTATGTGCAGCCAACTTTATTGATAGCTCTGCCACCTCACATCAGCATTTCAGAGGCACTGAAATGACTTCAATTCAGATCCTGCAATGGTATTTAAATAGTAGTGCCTCATTTGCCTTTATTGGGGAGGAAAAAAAAAAAATCGAGACTTTAAAGTAAGAAGGAAAAAGCACCCAGAGCTTGAGTTACTCATCCTGTAAACTGTGCTTTATATCTTCTTACACACTTTTTTTTTTCCTATTTGCAGAAAAACAAGATGTAGCTATCTCTTTTACACATTTATGTACTTGAAAGAATCTGCATTTCGATAAGCTTATGCTGGGGACTGTTATTCTTTATGTTTAGCCCAAAATCTCAGCATCTAAGATAAAAAAAAAAAAAATAAAAGAGGTTATTGCTGTACACAGAATTAACATAGTTTTCCTCATTTTGGAAATGAAAGCATAGTCATCATTAGCCATGTCAGTATTTCTCTAGAATCTAGTTTTGCAAAAAATAAAATACCTGCATTAGGTATTTTTGCTGTGATTTACAACGTGGGCATTCATGCCTATGAATAATGAAACTGTCAAAGAACTGGGTACCAAGACATACACTTTATTTTTCATACTTAATGTTAAAAACCCATAAAAACACATGAAAGGGGAGCCAGCAAATTCCTGAAAAAAAAAAATTCCTTTCAACTTTCTCATTAGCTTTTCTGAAGAACTATTTGTGACTGTGTAGCTGAGCTCTCTTACTGAGATGATCTGATGCCCAACTGCAGCTTCCCAGTTAACACCAGACAGGCAAAATATTTTCAATTTTTTTAGGGCTCAGAATAGATGCTCAAAGTTATCAGACAAATAAATAAACAGTGTGGGTCATTATTGGCTGGGTATTGGACTGAACACAAACCCCAGGGAGGGTTTCCTACCACATTCTATTCTTCAGGGACAGGCAGCATTGCAACAGACAAAAACCAATTTTCTGTCCTTGCAACTTCAGTATTATCTACTATTATGTACTAAAAGTCTTAAGCCAGTAGAATCATTGGCTTAATACAGTAATGGAAGCAAATGATCTGTATTTTCCCCCCTAATATTTGCTGCTCCTTGCCCTGTGATTGATTACAAGCACAACGTCTGTTTATTTACAGAGATTATAGTTCTCTGCATATACTGGCCTCGAACCTATTCTATTTTTCTTGCTGACTTAAATAGTAGCAGGATTAGATCTCTGATGGAAGCTTTACTGCATAGGATGCACTGATTTGAGAGATTAGCAATACACTGTGGTGACAAAAGATATTCGTCATCACAGCTGAGTAGAGCAGGTTCCAAGACAATCTGTTGAGAGCCTGGTGTGTTTTCATCAGCCTCTGTCATTTTTTCCCCAAAGCAGAGTTGATTACAGAGTTTCATTTTATCAGTAAACTGGAATGGCATTAAGTAAGTGATTTGTTTGTGCCATGGAGTTTTCCAAGGACAGGTAAGAAAGACATCTTCCTTATTTGGAAAAGAAAACAGTATCATTAAAGGCACATTCTCCTGATTTAGTGTAACACTGCCATGAAGAAAAACTCAAATCCAGCTCTGGGGTTCTACTGTCAGGCACACACCTGGAGTGGTGCTCCAGCCAGATTTATGCATTAGATAGAAGGCTGCTGTCAGGAATTACATTTTTCCTTTTGGGAGCTTCACCTTCTGAAGAAATGCTGTGGCTGGATATGGATTAACTTTTCCCAAACTAATGGGCAGGACCACTCTCCTCTAAGCTGACTATATACTGTAGCTTTTCTCTTTTAATAAATCATCAATTTTAGAAACACAGATACTAACACTCTCTACTTTGTATGTACATCTTTTCATCTGTGCTGTTCTGAACATAAATTTCCTTCATAATAACTAAAACCTGGTACTGAGTTCATTCTAGAGAGCACTCTCAGAAAGACACAGAAAGAGCAATTTTTTTTTTTCTCCCCTCTTCCTGCTGACTTTATCAGGAACTAGAATGGGAATGGTACAGGCCTTGCCATGATGGTCAGAGACATTTACATTTACAGAACTGAACCACGGAAACCACATTTTTAAGTAAGCAGATCCTAAACTACTACCTAAAAAAACATCTGGAGAGGAACAGTATTGTTGGAAATGTGGAATTTTCTTGGATTTTCATAAAATTACTGTGTTACAAGTCTACAGAATGGCTTAACATATTTAATTTACAGTTACTTTACTCAGCCTATATGTGAGATACATAAAATCCACTTATTATCCCTGACAGGTCTAAGGACCATGCCCTGCATTGGAATATGAGCAGCATCACTAAAACATAACAGAAGGAGAATACAAATTTGAATGAAATTTTGGGTGAATTTATTATTTAAAGGGCTGTCCACACAAAAATAGCCTCAACTCCTTGATTCTTTTTAATCTATGTCTCAGTTTTTCTAGGAAAAAAAAATCTTTTTTAAGCCTTTATGTAGCAAACAATTAAGCATTTATGAAAAATTATTTACAGGAATCTCTTAAGTGTAGCTATTTCTATAAACCTTCATATATTTAAATGAACCTAGGCTAAAGATTTAATTATCTACAACTAGCCATAGTTAATCCCCACAGAGATCTAGATTTTTTTATTATAAATGTGTATTTTATGTATTTAATTGCACATTGCATATTGTTGAAACTTACATTTTTATTTACTCCCATCAAAGTATGCAAATCTGGAAGATTCTATTGAATTCTGAATAAAAATACTGTGGAAAATAATATTCCTAATGTATTCTTAGTTATTCAGTGCTTAACTAATTCCTCTAGATAAATATTTTGGTAGCTATTGTATTTTAAAGATTTGCCATAATTGATATTTTAAAGATTAAAAATTTGCATCCTGTTTATTGTTTAGATGATTGCAAGTTTAGATGTTGAAACAAATTATTTTATTCTACAGATAACTAAAGATCTGTGGAGTGGTTGCTATAGTTTTTACTAGATGAAGTGACAAAGTGGGAAAAGCAGATAAATTTTCTATCTGTCTCAAGCAGACCAGAAGAAAAGCTTTTTTGCATGGAAGATTGTGTGCTGAAGTAGTCTAATGAATTAACTCAATTCTATTTACAAACTTTGTCTAATTTATGTCTACATAGCATCATCACCTTAATTACAGTGGAAAAAAAATGTTCATAACAAAGCTTTGTCCTTTACTGAACTCCATTTCCCACAACTCACTGCAGAGCCCTACCTGAGAAGATTTGGGTCATCATCTATAAAAAACAGAAAAGCTTTAAGCATACTCTTCTTTGTGGAATAGTAGGCTTTTAATAAAGCCTTTTTTTTTTTTTTTCCCCATTTACATGTTTATCCCATTTGTTGTTCTTTAACAATGTCTGGAAATAAAAAATGGAAAGAAAATGAAAATATAGCAACTTACATCATGTTTCGAATCTATCTATTCCACCCAAAAGCATTAAACCAGCTTAAAAAAAATTGTTATATAGCCATTCTGGAACACTATTTCTCATAAATTTATATATATATATATATNTTTCCTACATGGGCCAAATTACTTCCACGTTTTCTTTCTGTCAGAAATATTAATGTAAAACATTTGTTTTGAAAAGAACCCCAGGTAAACAATCACATTTTACTCATGTTCATCTATTAAATATGTTTGGACTTGCAAGTAATAACATGAAGAGGGGAAATCTTTATAGAAAGGAATTCAAATTAATTCAGCACCTTTCCCTGCCAATGAGTTTCTTTTTCTTTGTGAGTAGAGCTGTGACTGCTGTTTGCTATCACAATGCTCTGATACAGAATCATGATGAAGGAAATCTGGAAGCAGCTGCTGTAATTTAAAGCTGTTGTGATCTGCACTTTTCCTTCTTGACCCATAAAAGTCTCCATCCCAGTGCTCCAGTTCTGAGCTCCACGGGATGTGCTCTTTGCTGTGGTCACTCTTGCCACCTATCTGCAGATTCTCCTTCAGTTTCCTCGGCCTCAGATGAAACCAAGTAATTGCTGAGAGCTGTATCAAACAGTGTGCAGAGCTCTGTACTTGAATGTAGGTTTCAGGTGAAGTATGGGGAAAAAAAAACAACTTTTGTGATCCTGTGAAATAGAGAACTTTTCACGTGCCACTGAGCTAAGGGATTAAGCTGCAGAGAAAAGGCTCTACTGCTCTACTACCATAGATCAGATGTTTTGATTAAATTTTCTAACCTCTTGCTGTGAAACCAGGCTTCCTGTAGAATTGTCCAGAGTTTTCCCTGAAAAAAAAAGGTCCCCTATGTAAATTCTCACTATAGTAAATCTTGGTTTTGAAATGTCAGATTAGAAACCCGAGTGTAGGATCAGTGATTGCAGCTCTTGTGGATAGGCAGATCATTATATACAATGTAATGGTGTGAGAATGGAAAATAAAGAAAAAGCTTTAACCAAGATTTAAGAGCTTCTTAATTCCAAATGTGAGTCCACTACTGGCTGACCCTGAGGTAGCTTGGAGTGAGATAAGCCACTTCTTTTTTGTTGCATTTCTCAACTAAGATTTGATCTTTTTCATGGGAAGAATTTGCCATTATATCACTGGCACTATCCTCAGTAAGCCTGAAAGGTTAAAACCTGTTTGCTTTACAGAAATATCAGGTAAACTGAACCCTTTTGGAGACACAGAGGAGAAATCCATGAAAGGCAGAAGGAGAATGCATCTCCCAGGACAACTACAGCTGCACCAAGGTTCTCCTCTTCCTGCTCTGGAGAACTGCCTGACAAACTCAGTAAGCTAATAAAGGTAATAATAATCCCACAGAAAATCTTCCTAACTGATGCTCTGATACAGAATCAAAACCCACAGGATAAGTGTCTCAGTCTCAAACTTGAGATTATGTTGCAGGAAAAAAAAAAAAAAAAAGTTTGTCTTATGAGGTTATAGAGCATAGAGAGAAATTCACTTGATCTGGGATTCATTCTTCTCAGGAATTCCCTTCTGTGAATTTGCTATTTACAATCAAAATAGCAAAAGCATCCTAACTTGATCAAGACAGAGACACTACAGCTCTACCCCTCAGATTCAGTCCTGTAGTGCAGGAAAAACCTAATAGTGTCTGGTTTTGGGGTTTTTTTCAATGCTTGAACTTTGCATCTTTTGCCTTCCTTTTTATGACAGATAATGAATACAAGCTTTATATCAAGTCATTTTGAGAAGAAAAAAAGCCCAAAGAGGTCAATGATGTTAGCAAGAAAATGTTTTACAAAGAAGGGAAAAATAAGCAACTTGTCATTTGTTAGAATGAGCTGTTTGTTCCCAAATGCTGTTGGGTCACTGGGTCAAAATATCTTTCAACTACTATGTGTATTCATTCAGATATATGTGCACCTTTAAGCACTACATGTCACTACATCACACAAATTCAATAACTTTTACAGTGGTAACACAAAGGCTGATAAAAATGCTGCGCTTTCATCTATTTTTTTTTTTTTTTTAAAGTCTGGAGGCAAAAGAATAGAGAAGAACTGACAAGAAATGTCCTTAAACAAATTAAAATGAGTCGATGTAGGCAGAAATATTTTTCTTTTTGATGTATTAATTATAGAATCATCCAAGCTGGAAGAGACTTTGCAAAGTCACCTCTAGCTCAAACCAGGATCAACAGTGAATTCAAACTACACTGCTCTGGGTTTTGTCCAGTCAGGTCTCAACACCCTCCAAAGATGAAGAATCTTCAGATTAACTGAAATTGAGCATTCTGGTATCTTATTTGTATGTTAATAATGGCAATATAAATGTCAGATTTTACATGTAACTTATTCCTTTAATTGAAATAAGCCCAGAATTTCCAAGTGTCCCACTTGGTATTTTGGTAAAATGAAGTTCCAGTATCCATGTCTCCAAAAGAGTAATTTTAATTAGATCTATTATTTTTATTCCTTGACCATAAAACTTTGAGAGGTTAATATTTATCTGGATGAACATTTCTTGATGTCAGCTTTCTTTCCCAACAAGGTAAACTGATCAAAATTCAGTTTCCTGGTAGAAAGCATAATAGGTAATGCAAGCAGTTAATTACTTCTTTGACGAAGTCACTTTTCAAAAGACAAAGAGTTTCTTTGGATGAGGAGATAACCAAGAAAAAAAAGATAAGTGTCTTTCTTCTAGAGCACCCAGCTCATCAGCATTCATCCAAAAAGAACTTTCTGGTTTTTTCCTCACTATTTCTAGTGTACCTGGGAATATTTTAGTGTGCTTGCTGTCATCTTTTTTTAATCTCTGTTTTGTACGGTTGGGATCTTTTTTTTATTTTTTCATATTAAGGGTCTCCTGTAATATTTCATTTGTTGGTTCCCTTTTTTGCAGACCAGCAGAATAATTTGGAAAAGGCTCCTTATCCTCCAGTTCCTTACTGGTGTTTCCAGTGGAGTGTGACTGGTTTGATAAATGCTCCCAGTAATTTCATCGCTTCTAATGGCTTTCTTAGGAGAGCAGGAGTGGTGAGGAGCAAATTGCATGAGTAAACATGAGTCATAATAGAGAGCACAGTGTTTCATAGATTAAAAATAATCCTTCTATTCTGGTTTCTTGAGAAGATTCAGCAACTAACTGATGTGGAATGGGCTGACCTCTTCATCTTTTGGGAATTCTCTAGCAGACAACAATATGGAAAACTTTTGTTAAATATGGAGAACACAAGGATGTGAAATGAAAGTATGGCTAAATAGCTTTTGACTTGTGGCATAATCATGGCTATAAATAGAAAAGATACCCATCACATTATATTTTTGTGCTTGCCCTACAAAATGACCACAAAATCCCTTATGCTTAAGCAATTTCTCAACAAGCAATAGTAATACAAAACAGAGTATTTCTATCAGTTAACACAAGTAAAATCACAAACATCTAAAATCAGACTAAAATATTTAAAATTTCACAAAAACTTAAATGCCAATATAATAAATTAAGAAATGTTATCATAATCTTGGAAAGATCCCACATCTAGTTGAAAGTATGTTGGTGATAATTTTCTTTTGCATTTGACCAGAGTTTTCATTGTTCCCATATGCAAACACTCCACCTGAACAATACCTTCTACATAAAAGCAGAATATTTCTTTCCACACCTTTTGACCTACCTACTCTACATAGTTTAACTGACCACAATCCCACCTCTCCATAGAAATGGGAAATTTTTAAAAATTAGGTATTAAGAAGGTTTTTCACCCAACAGATACAGATTGCTTTCAAAATCACCACCATTCTCTTCTCTTTCCTTTCTGTGCTGTCAATTAACAGATTAAATGTATTATCATTCTCAATTCCATCCATCAATTCAACTTTTTATGTCTCAACAGTCTAAATAAGGAATGCTTCATGACAGTAAAAGGCAGTTTGCCAAGATCCTGCCCTGCAAGGTACCTGCAGGCCTCTCAGCCTCTCTCTTGCAAAATTAGTAGCTTTTTTTTATCTTATCACGCAGCATGGGAATATTGGTAATTTTTTTTTTTTTTGGTGTTAGGAGAAAAGACACATACATTTGCATTTTTTAAATTTGTTCTAATTCTTTCATAATCTATTAAAGTAATCAATGGGCCAAACTTCCAAAATTGTAGCTAACTCCACTGTGCCAAAATCAATTTGAGTTACCTGCCATACGATCCATTTCACCCATCTGAAAGATTTCTGTCGTGCATTTTACCACCTCGCCGATCTGAAGCAATACTACACTAAATCTTTACCATCATTCTTCATCAATTTTTTTATACAGTCTCCCAAAAAGCAACTGGTCTGTCAAATTTATATTGAAAATATACTCAGCTATTAAGCTTTGTTAAAATTAATATTGTAGCAAAACATCATTGTGTACTTTTCAGACCAATGTATTCCACTGTAAGCTAAAATATTTTGACTGTGACTGTCTAAAATTTATTGCATCAGTTTTACCAATTGTCCTATGACACTTTCATGCACTTTTGTGATTATCTTGAGTTGTTTTTCTGGCAATTTATTTATATTATACACGTGATTCTTCTGAAGCACTTTAGACACCTTATAAACATTTGGCCTGATGTGTTGTATCTGCTTTACCCATCAACATGAATAAAAACCAGAATCCTGATATATTAGTCTATTTGGTTATTAAATCATACATAACACCAAAAAGTAAGAGCAATATATACCAAAACAAGATGACCTTGTCATTCGTAATTTAAAGAAATGATTTTATTATCTGTTGACAAGAATCTTTTACATTGTGACTTATTTTTTCTTAGTTTTCTTTTTCTTTTCAAATCATGACATGTTCAAAATCCCTGTATTGCTACTTCAGTGCAGATTTCATCATTTAGATAGCATAGTGCTAGCCTAATTGTCTACATCTCTGGTTATTTATTCTCAGTTTCTCTGGTTATTTATTCTCAATTCTTGAACATCTGTCCAAACCCAGTTGTTCCCAATGATTCCTGCATGAGACATGTGCAATATTCCCTGGTCAACATGGCCTAAAAAGGGATGTACTGTCTTACTAAGTCCTGTTCCTTGAAGTGGTTACCATAATTTCCAGCACAGCTTTCATGAAAAAAGTCTTGCTAACTAACAATCTAAACACATCTATTTTTTCCCAGAAATGTCTTAGGGAACATTTTAGCATCCATTTGCTGACATCCTCTTAACACAAGTGCATAGTTGTAATAAAAAAGCACTTCAGATTCAAAAAGTAGATGCTATCATACAGTGTCACTGTGCTAAAAAGACAAACATCTCTATTTCCAAATTGTTGCTATTTAGAAAAGAGCACATTTGTTTTCAATATGTACTTGCACAGAGGAAGGCCAAAAGTTATGTTTCAGGGAGCCTGGCCAGCTTGGTATTGTTTTGAATTAGGTTTTTTTTTTTTTTTTTTAAAGGCTGTGCAATACTTTAAAGATACTTTATGTATTGTACATGTTAAAGGTTTCAATGTTATGAACATGAATATAATAAAAAATCCTAAGTCATATCTTCAAGTGATGTAGCATTGTAATATAGATAGATAGATGGATAGATGGATAGATAGATAGATAGATAGATAGATAGATAGATAGATAGATAGATAGATAGATAAACAAACATCTCTGGGCAAAAAGATACCCTCCCAGTTAGCCTTAATTTTGATGATTTGGGAGACTGGACTAAATCTTCACTCAGTGTTTGATAAATGGGTTCATTCCACTTCAAAGGCTGGCTGTAGTTGAGGGTGTTTTAGAGATGTTGGTGAAAGTTTAAAGACAGAGGCTACATATTTAATTACAAGGTATCAATATTTTCTAAAAAGGCAAAATTTCACTATTGACTCAAAAAACTCAATCCAAATACTTATGTAATAAATGCAGCACTTTGTTATTAAATTATGCTAGATATGCTTTGTCTTTTTTTGTTGTTGTTGTTGTCTAAAGTCCATTAAACTGATGTCACCACAATTTCTTGGCTGTCCCATTTTCCAGCTGACCAACTGACAGTTCCTGTTTCTGGACAACGTTCCAAATGAAGCCCAGAACATGGCAAAGAGAATGCAGAACAGATTGAACACTGAGGGGAACCTGAGCAATGCAGGTAGAGGAGATGAAAATGCTGCAAGCCTGCTGACAGCCTGGAAGGGAGGAGAAGGGAGCCAAAGGAACGGGAAAATGCAGCCATAAAACTTGTGAGACAGCAGGTACAAAACAGCCAGACTTACCACAATTTGGAAATAATAGTTATTTCTAAAAGGCAGCACAGCTCAAGAATGCATGATCATAGAGGATGATCTACAGATATTTATATTAGATACCATTAGAGCTATTAACAAGTCACCAACTAATTAAACAAATACTCTCTGTATATAATACAGTATTTTAATTAAGCCGTAAATAGTCATGGTTACCTAAAACATTGTGAATTTCCCGCTGGAAAATGAATTTCATTATCTGTCTACAAAGAAAACCAGAGTAGAAATGTGGCATGTCTCCATCACTCCTTTAGTCTTGCCTTATTCCAGGATTCAAACAGCAAGGTTTCTTTAGTTGTTTGGAGTAGTGTTATTTTTCTCCTAGTTAGCTGAAATCTAACAACTCTTTAACAAGGCATGATATCAGATATGTGAAATATACTGTCCCATTGATTGAAGACTAAATTCCTTCTCTTTGGAGTAGAGAAAAATGCACAGTATTTCTACAAGGGACAACAGGACACCCTTCATAATTCTCAAATTAGAATTGGATTCCAAGGAAAGAAAATTATCTTATGTCAGTTGTCTATAGGGTGCTCAAAATTAGACTGAGCTTCCTTTTTAGAATATATGTTAATATATCAATTCACTTAGGAAGGAAACCCTTGGTATTTCATTTTATTTAAAAATTGCTATGGATATGGAAATGAATTTTCAGCTACAACTTTTTATTGAATTCCCTTGTCCTTAAACTGTCTGTTCTTCCAGCTGTACTCTAAGCAACATCTGAGTTCCTGTCATGAAATGCTATAGATTTCTGACACAACGTTCTTTGTGAAGCCTCCATTCAGGGTGAATGGACAGTTGGATCCATGGATGCAGATGTAAAAATTAAGTGCACTAGTAGAGACATGCCTGAAACTAATGATACAGATTTTTTTTTTTTTAATATGAATAGCTCCTCTGTTATAGTGTGCTTCCCTCTCTGACAGAAAGTGCAATAAGTTTAAAAAAAGTGATAAAATTTAGTCCCCTGTTTTCTTTTAATAAGTGAAAGAGCTGGGGAATTCATGAATGGTAAGAACTTTACATTTGCCTTTAATTTAAGGTCTCAAAATGTACTTTACTCTTTAAAAGGATTTTTAAAAAGCCTGAGATTAAGAAAGTTGCTGCCCTGAATATCATGTCAGTCAGCATTGGTTATGACATTACTTTAGACAAACTAAGATTCTGAATAAAAGTTTTCTTCTTCTAATGCTACATTCCCAAGGGTAAAGAAAGTTCTCATAAATTGTATCACACAAAGCTATGAGCTTTACAGGGCTGTGTATCCCTTTCTATATGAACCACACAGGATCTAAAAATTGTTGAATGCCACTTTCAAGGAATCCAGGTGGGATGTAATTGATGCAGAATTTTTATAGCACTCTTCAGCACTCTTTACATGTTCTATGCTAAGTATCATTCCTAAAATTTAAACAGCTTTGATGTATCAGTGCAAAGATCAAAAATGAGAATTAACTATTCAACTTTTGTACTGAAGTAAAATTTCAAGAAATCAAAACCCAGGGAAAAGAAAAGCCAAAAAAACCATCCCAAAGTAACTTTGAAAACTGTATAAAATACCCTCAGAATTGCACAGAAACAATTTTCACTAATTTCCAGAAATAATTGTGGTTTCTTTGACATCCTTGACCTTATTCTTAAACCACAAGTTAGAAGCAAATCCATTTCCTCTTCACTAAAATCACAGAAGAGCATGATTTCAACAAAGTATTTTGCTTCTTAACATGTAGTTTAACACTTATTGCACTTTGAAAATATTTAAGTTCTACATAGCAACTAAACAGTTGTATTTAAAATTACAACTCCAAAAAAGTAATTAGCAAAGTCATTTCAAAAGCAACCATTTGTTTTAGCTAAAATTTAGAAGCTTTACAAAAGCATCCCCCACTTGATTTTTAACATAAAATCTTAATAATATACTTTTCCATAATTTTACAAGAACCCCAATTATAAAATCCTGTTTAGCCAGCATATATATTTAAATATTTTGAACCTCTATACAACTAATGTCTCAGCAGAATATAGTTTAAAAGATGTACACAATTATAAAATTTCATTGAAATGTTCACTGAACATTAAAGTGCTAGGAGATTTTAGACTGCAGTTCATATAAATATTAAATAATTCTTGTACTGCTCTCAAAAAAAGTCAGTTTAATTTCTGTTGTGAAACTTTCCATTAGCTGGTGGCAAGTGAACTAAGGCAACCAAAGTAAGGTTGTTTTTGTTTACTTACTCCCAACACATCAGTAATAGTTGTTTCACTTGGTAAAGAGAAAATACAAATACGGATATTGAAAAGAAAAAAAAAAACAACCCTTTTTTTTCCAGTGGAAAAGTGAACATTTTTGTGGGGCCGCAAGCCAAATAAGATTCTGAGGCCTCTGTTCTCTCTTTAACATAATACATTTGATCATAACTATGTATTTAAGTTACTGCTGTTATTCTATTTTTTGTCATCTTGTCAACCAAAACTACCTTTCATTACCCTAAGTAAGTGTTCCGGTATCTAAATTTGTCTTCACTGAAGTTCTGTCATTTTTCTGACTAACCTTAACTCTGTGGACATAAAACACGTGATGAGAATTTTAAAAAGCCCTGCTATATACAACAGTACTACCCAAAATGGCCTAAATATGATAGCAGTGAAAAACCTGCCTCAACACTCTATAAAGAGTCAAGCTTTACTCTTACACAAAATTTATCTCATTGCTTGTGATTAATTTGATATTTCTTTACTTTATTGTATATTCATAACTTTAAAATACATGCAGGAAGTGACAGTACTCCAAGGGAGTCTAGAGATATAAAATTTAATAATCACAGATTATAAATGATCTCTAGCTCAGGCAACCAGGTTGTAGATTCAGGATGATTCCCATGAGGAGGGAACATTCAGATCAAAGCCACTGCAGTAACTCTCACCCTGTTATCACAACAACCAAGCAGCAGTCAAAGCAGAAAATCCTTCAATCTTATAAACAGTGTTCAATATATAAAACAAAAAAAATTATGAAGAACAAAACATTTTCCCTCAGGAAATTTCCTGCGCAGACCCAAGTGGGAAAAAAGTTTGATTGTTTTCATCTACATCAGGCACTGATTGTATACTGTGCATAAATCAGCAAGACTTGAGATGAAGTCAGATTTCTCATGGCACTGCTACCTGAAATACATTACAGAGAATTAGATTTTTTACTGAGGTGGTTTGCTGCGTGTTTGTCTTAACATACATCTGTTCCATGAATGACTTAAGATATGCAGTATTCTGCAGATGAGTATTCTGCTTCTGGAAGAACTTCATTGCATTTTTTTTTTCCTCTTCAAGAAATGTGCAAAATTTCATACAAGCTCAGCTTTCTTTTCCAATTGTTTTTGATGTGTTTTATTTTTAGAAGCAAAGGGAAAAATGCCACAGCAAAAGAGCAAAGGAAATTTAAAGCTGAGGTAGGGCACTGAAGGGACAAATTCAAACACTGGGTTTTAGTGAGCAGCACAAAGAGTGAAGTAAATTCCAGAATGTGCTGTAAGCTCAGAATAGGGAATTGTACAGCCCAAGTGGGCCAGACCTAAGCACACACAATCCTAGAGGAGTGGGGATCTATATGCACGTCTCATGTTCATATACAGTCATGACTGTATATACAAAACTCAAGTGGCTGCACATTGTAAAAATAACCAGCTTTTGAGCTGACAGCTCGAAACTACAGCTGCTGAAAGAGTCCTGCTATATTCCATCATGGAGAACTGAAATACTGGAAAAACAGCACTTGGTTTTGGAAGGATTCTCTTCAGAATCCTGCTCCTAAAGCTATGTCTGTGCCAGTGCAGTGCCAGGGCTGGGCAGTGGCTCACATCTGCTTTTTTTCCTAATTGTTCACATCTATGATTATTCTGACACAGAATGGATACACAAGGCCAGTTCCTTATAAAATATAAACATTAGAATTTTTTTTTTATTATTTTTTTTCATTTTAAGCTTCACTTCAAAAGAAATTCCTATACCTTTAAAGATTGACACGCTTAAGTGTTTTTGTACGGTAAAGTTTCAAGCACTTCCACTACACAAGTAAATAATAATAAAAAACAAATCAAAAAAACAACAACCAAAAAAAACCCAAAAAACCCCCACCAAAACAAACAAAAAAACCCCCCAAAAAACCCACCAAAAAAAACCCCCACAAAAACCCCAAACAAACAAAGAAAAAAAAAAAAACCACAACAAAAAAAAACCCCACCAACATTAAAAAAAAAAGATTGCCAAAGGAAGAACCTCATTATTTTCTGGATTTCTAGACTCAAACTTGCTCATTCCCCAGTCAGAGACTCAGGTAAGAGTAAGTATTTAAACCAGCTTTGTGGAGACACCCATCTTCAAAGCCAGGGCACAGATCCTGGTTTATTTAATAGCTCAGACAAAACTTCATTAGCTGTGCATGAAGTGCCTGTTTTGAATTTACACATAGACATCTTATTTGCTTTTAAGTGGTTTGAAAATATTAATTTGTGCTGGTTGCACAATGCAATTTGGTACAAAGGCCTCAGAGAACTTTTCTCCTGGGACTGGTGCATTCACAGGAGCAAGGCTGTGCAGAAACACAAGCAGAGTTTCTTACAGCACTCAGATCTAGGGCTTTTTCTCCTCAGATAACAAATTCTGCCCTTACAGAGTCCTGTTGGTATGGATTTGGTAGCCACTGAATTGGCTACACCACTTGTGGCTCAGGTGGTGGCTTTGTTGGATTTTGTCAAAAATCTCCACAGTTTTGCTCCAATCGGCTGCACAGATACCCCCAGAACCTTCACCTACAGGTGAAGCTCTTGGTCCTGTTCATAGCCATAAATCAAATACTGCCTCACAAGGATTAGCACTGTTATCAGTTATGGCAATTCCTACATTTGATTTTATCCAGGGGAATTCTAACATTTGAGCTTCCATGAGGAAAAGAACAAAGCACATGGGATTTCATCACATCTCTTTAGTTTTCCTTAACAGATGCAAACCTCAGGATGGACAGTGGGCCTTTCATCAGGAGGGCAGAAAGCCTGAAGTCAAATGACTTTGGGCAGTAAGAGCAGAAGGAAAGAAAGTGAAACAAGAACAGCAAAAGCAAGACAAATCTTGATGCAACCACATGGGCAGTGAAAGCAATTGCCCTTAGTTATTTTGTCAAGGAATGAAAAGCTAAAGCTAATCCCCTTAGCTTTCTCACGTGGAAGTGGAATCCAAAACTAATCCTTTTACAGTAGCTATACCACATGAAATGGGGTGTTTAAACAAATCCCCTTAATCATCATGGCAAGAATCAGGGAGCTGAAGTCAATCCCCTTAGTAGCCTACATGAAAAAGGGAACCAAAGCAATCTCCTTAGTTATGCTACTGTTAATAATGAACTCTATCAAGCCTTTAAATATTTTGATATAAAATTATTAGTAGCATTCTTCTGACGTGCCAAGAACCAACAGGAAGATGCAGTAACACCTACAGTCAAACATTTCTATCCTATTTTTATAGAATTAAAATTAAACTGCTCACTGCTCCATGACCTACTGGTCATAGGCATAATGCAAGACTATCCATGTATCCATCAGCTTAGAGGGAAAACAAAATGTTGGAGTTCTTCCTTAAAAAAATTAAGAAATTGGGAGTATTCCTTATAGCACAAAAAGCTGATGAAAAGTACTAACAGACATGGAGAGAAATCACTGACGAAGGCCATATTGAGCATATTATCAGCATATTATTCAGCTGTTGTGTCTGCTACCTTAAACTCTAACTTCTTTTTTTTACTTCCTCTACAATATGCCCAGCTTTTAACACTACTAGGAAATCTAAAAGAAACATTTATTGGACTTCTTAAAAGACAAAACAAAAGGTCAGGTAGAACACCTGTGCTCTTCAACTACTGTTCTACATCTCAACAGCACCTGTGATCTTTCACTTTATTTCTGCAAGTCATGTATTATGTTTTAAACCCCTAGGATGGGATTCTTTTGATTAAATACAATAGCAGAGGATTATCCTCTTAAATCAAAAATACTATTATAAATTATTATTCATAAATACATTGATTTTATACTGGGTTCCTTTCTATTTTGTTCTTCATGGAATGATGATTATTAAAAACAATTATGTTTCCTTATTAGGAGCCAATAGACATATATACAAACTATCTATTTTCCACTATTTGAAGTAGATTGGTAGGATTATGGGAAGAGTATCCAATTCTGCTAGGATTGCTTACATAATCCATGTGGTAAAGGCCTCTGTACTCGCCTGGATGCCTTTGCAGGATATTACATTGTGTGAAAATTACTGTCTGAAGTGTATCTTCTTAAATCCGAAGTTTACAATTCTCTCTATTTTGGACTAGCAATTGCTGCACACTTTATTTAGTTAACTGTTCTTTGGAGAAGGGTTTTCAAGCTGAAATGCTGTACCAGAGGTTTGGACATCTACTGGCAGAGAGGGCAAAGCAGAGAATTTCTTCAACAACCACACTTTCAGTCTAGCTGGAATATTTTTTTGGTGAGAATTCCAGTAGAGCAGAAAAACTATTTCGATACTGTATTTTCATCCTGGCAATGGTTAAAGCTCCTGGTACCCACAAACATCCTATAATCCTATCATTTAAAGCACCATCAGAACATAAATGATTTACTGCAATTTGCAAAAGGGACTCTGTGCCTAAGTATGTAAAAGAGGCTTAGAGAATGTTTCAATGATAATCGGGTTACTTCTCTGAAATTTTAAAAATTCATTCCATGTATTTAAACATCTGTAAAAGGTTCAAATAGTTTGGCATGGTTTGGGTTTTTTTTTTCTTGTTTTTCTGCTAACCTACCAATCATTTTGTCTGAGAGCTAATCAAGACGTATTTTAACCAGAGGGATCTTGGTAATCTGATCTGGATAGGGTTGATAAGGTAAAGGGGAAGACAAATATTANCTTTAAAAAGTTTAAAAAATTTTGGCTGTTTTGGGTTTTTTTTTTTTTTTTTTTTAGCTTTCTTTTCTGTTAAGTCTAAGTAAAGGCTTCCAATATAAGGTCAGGTTACTGCAAATCCTTAAGAATATATTAACTCATTTGGTTTTCATTATACATAGGAGATCCACTTTTAGAATATAAATTATTCCTGGCACTAAAAATGATAAAAAAAGAAAGCAGCAGTTTGGTTAGAGTTTCCCTAAATTACTGAACACAGCATCTGAGTAAAAAGCAGCACCTGGTCATGAGAGTGAAGCATCTTCTGCTGCTGCCAATTTTACCTTTCCTCTTGGAAAAAAAAAATATTTTTATGGCTTTTGAACAATTCAGAGGGATTTCTTTTCAGAATACCTAGATATTTATCACCCACTTTAGCATTTATGAGACCATTTCCTAAGCACACAGGAATTTCAAAGGGTATTTCCCAAGGGTTCAGTGCCACAGTTCTGAAGTCCCTGAAAATACAATGGTTCAGATAAAGAAGTGTTCAGTATGCACCTGGTATTTCCATAAATATTGCTTTTCTTCCACTTTATTTTGTTCTGGCTTTTCCTTGATTTTTTACTGAGGGCAACACTCAGTTTGTCATTCTTGCTCCATGTGTCTGCACAGTGAAGACTGAATTATAACAGAAAATATTATATTAGATTTGGAATATAAATATGAGTGAATTTTTTGAATTTCAAAATATTTGCATGACAGAAAACATAAAATTCTGGAATCCAACACTGCTGAAAAGACACAAAACAAAACTTAAATCAACCATACTTCTTCCTTCAACCCACTGTGTTTTCCTTCTCAAACACAGTTCTTTCTCTACAAAGAAGAAAAAAAAGCGCAAGAATGTGTTAATTTTCACTAAATTATATACTTTCTTTCTTTCTTTTTTTTTTTTTTTTTTTTTTTACTANGAAGAAAAAAAAGCGCAAGAATGTGTTAATTTTCACTAAATTATATACTTTCTTTCTTTCTTTTTTTTTTTTTTTTCTTTCTTACTACCCCTCTTTGGTATGCCATAATATTGCAAACTTGTGAATGCAAAAGATGAATGTGCAGCCTACACAGACTTAAAAGCTATTTTTTGTGCACTAAGTGCATCAATGCGCAACCCATGCACGGTACTCTTATTTATTTAAATTTCCAACCAGTCTACTAAAAAAAAAAAAAAAACAAAACCAAACAAACCAGAATTAGCATTCATTCTGTGGTCCTGCACAGCTAAAACTTCAATGTTTACTGTGCTCCACCAGTTAGACTGGTTCTCACACAAAAAATGAGAAACATAACAGAAAATAGAAATACTGCCACTCTTTGCCCTCCTTTGCTATATAATATACAATATACATTGAAAAGTAATCAATTTATACAATAAATTTTGCCTTTACTGGGAGTATGTATACACACAAGACTATTTAAATTAAACAGGAATGGAAAATTAATGCAAAAAATATATGCAACATTACTATCATCAAGTTCAGATTTACCATATAATAACACTAAAAATACAATAAATTGCATTTGGTTGAGCAGTTCAGAGACTGCTTCTAATGCTGTACTATTACAGATTATATATGAGCTGTAAGTATATGGCTGTTCTGTACTAGAGTATACAAATTTGTTTATAATCCTCCTCCATTATATCTGCTTCCCTCTAAGTGGTTTGTAGGTTTGTATTTAGCTTTTGTTTGTTTGGTGGGGTTTTTTGGGTGGGTTTTTTTTTTCTGAGAGGCTGGGGTTTTTTGGGGTTTTTTTGTTTTGTTTTGTTTTTAATTTACAACATGCCATTATTAGGCTAGGAATGGATTAGATCTGGTAAGTAGCAAGCACCAGTGGGCCCAAAATGTGTTTGCAATATCCAAATAAGAACAAAGCCACCTATTTAGTCAAGCTTCTGTGAAATCTGCAATTAGGTGTTCCACACAGAAATAATCAGGATACTGCTCAAGTGTATGTAGAAAAAACCTGAGGGTGACAAATATTATCACATTACAGTGCCTAGCAAATTTTGTGAATTTACCTATTTCTGATGGACTATGCTACCATGGCCCTGCATCCATCCAGCAGGCTCTCAAATTCCCAGCACAGCCACAGCTAATTCTGTGGCTCCAGGGTTTTCCAAGAAAATTGAGATTTTTGCCATTTTACCAGGAAATACAGGCAAACCCAAAAATTTAGACATGCACCAATCTACCTGGACACTGACAGCTTCTGGGACATTCAGTTTTCAAGAAAAAGAAAAACTATATGGTCTAAGAGATGCTCCTAAAAGAAACATAGAAACTGGACTCTCACAAGCAAGTCTTCTCATATGAACAACTGCAACTCCTTTAAGAAAGCTTTCCTAGCCATTTAACTAGATCATGGATATACCTAATTGTTTAATCTCTGCAGATGGAAATTAATCTCAAAAAACTTACCCCTTGATTTAACCTTTTTCCTCAAATAATGACTTGACTATCAAAAAGGATTCTAAATATGGCATTGCAGAGGATAGTACCTGATTATGTCCAAATTACAGCTCAAATACATGACTACCAATATTTTTTCTTTATGTCATCTCTGTAAATTCCCCATATTGTGTGAAAATCTGATTAGCTTCCTTCCCTTCATCCCTGTTAAATGTTCTGACAGCTAAATCCCTACCTTCTATTAAAGTTCTTATTAAAACCACAGCCTCTGTAACACCTCTGAAATTCTGCTGGTGAACTTTCACAGATGTAACTTTACCACAGCTCTTTACCACAGCTGAACTGCTATAGGGGTAGAAGAACTTAGACTTTTGGATGCTTTTTTTTTTTTTCCTCAAAAAATGTCCTCAGTTCTTAGTTAAAACTTTATTTCTTGCTACTTCTGCAACATCTCCCCACACAGCTGCAGTCCTCTGTTCTACAGACTGCTCAGAGTGTGCCCAGGTGGCCAAGGAGGCCAATGGCTTCCTGGCCTGAAGCAAGAACAGTGTGGCCAGCAGGACTAGGGCAGGGATTGTCTCCCTTACTTGGCACTGGTGAGGTCACAATTTGAATCTTGTGTCCAGTTTTGGGCCCCTCAGGACAAGAAGGACATTGAGGGAAAAGGAGCTCGGGAAGGGTCTGAAGTGTTGTGAGAAGCCACTGAGGGAACTGGAAGGGGAGTTCAGCCTGGAGAAAATGAGGTTCAGGAGGGACCTTATCATTCTCTACAACCATCTGAAAGGAGGGGGTAGCCAGGCAGGTCTCTTCTCCCAGGGAACAAGTGGCACAATGAGAGGAAATGGCGTGAAGTTGCACCAGAGGAGGTTTAGATTGGATATTAGGATTTTTTTTTTTTTTTTTCCATGGAAGAGGTTACCAAGCATTGGAACAGGCTGCCCAGGGATGCAGTTGAGTCCTCAGCCCTAGAGATGTGCGAAGACCAGTCAATGTGGCACTTATGGACATGGCCTAGTGAGGGACTTGGCAGTGTTAATTTGCAGTCAGATTCAGTGATCCAAATAATTTCCTACCCAAATGATTCTATGATTTATTTGGAAGAAAAGTGAAATACTTTCAGATAGAAGTCTTTTTATGGTACTGCTGTTTTATCCTGGTAACTTTCACACAACTTGAATTCTAATTATGTTTACTGTATTTCTCAGGGACAGAGTTAATTTCTTTCCAGCTGCCCTTTGGTGCTATGTTTATACTGGTGACCAAAACAGTCCTGAGCACACACCATTGTTTTATTCAGGAAATAGGTATTAAGTATATAAATTTCCTTACATTTATAAATACAGTTCAAAGACAGTCTACTTAAGGAAATGAATAGTTTTAAATGTCAAGTATTGTTGAAGAATGTTCCATGATACATTCCCCGCATCACTTTCTGAGATATTTTAAAGATGAAGGTGAAAATGGATGCAGCTGCATTGAAAGAAATGTTTGCAGCCTGGCACAGGAAAACATCAGTGCCATCTGTGACAAACAGTACCAAGCCATTCAAAACTCTTGTTACCATAAACCACAGAAATGTCTCCTAATTAGCTAAGAATCTGCTAAAAAATAAATTGTTGATGAATGCATTTACTGTAAAACAATTATTTTAACAGAGAGGGTAATATAAACAGTCTGGTAGGGAAAAAACATCAGTACTTTGACAAGATTAGTCTCAAAAAATTCATAGCACAGGAAGAACAGTAATACTGTACATTAGCAACTGTTATTAAACAAGAATTAAAATCCCCTATAAAAACAAGATATTCAAACCAGAATTATTTCCCTGGATAGATCAATAGGTAAATTACCAATTGACAAGGAAACTGTTCAAATAATTGTGGAAACTAAATCATCACTCACAGAGTTGTCAAATAATTTAGAGGACTTCTAGTAGGTTCTTTACTGCTGAGGCCATACATTGTTCTGCTATGACAAGTCAAGATAACTTTTTAAAGTCTTTTCCACACGTAAATGTCTCATAGTTGTGTGCTGTGAGTCACCCTGCTCTCCTTTTAAACTGATTTTTGGAGTGGCTACGCACAAGTTGGGCTTGTTCAGCCTGGAGCAGAGAAGGCTGTGGGGGGACTTTAGAGCACCTTCCAGTGCCACAAGAGAGCTGGAGAGGGACTTTTCACAAGGGCATGGAGTGATCTGATGAGAGGTAATGGCTCTAAACTGAAAAGGTTTAGATTGGATATTGGGAAGAAGTTCTTTCCTGTGAGAGTGGTGAGGCCCTGGCACAGGTTGCCCAGAAAAGCTGTGGCTGCCCCATCCCTGGGAGGGTTCAAGGGCAGACTGGAGGGTCTGAGGTTTGAGCAATGTGGTCCTTTGGTATCCTGCCCACGGCAGGGAGTTGAAACTGGACAACCTTTGAGCTTCATTCCAACCCAAACCATTTTGTGATTCTATGGCAGAAATTTATCACAACTGGACAGGCTCTTATGGCAACAGTCCCCAAACCACAGCTTCTGAGCAAACTTTGCTCACAAAATTGTGTTGCAATGATTAATGCAATGGGAAATAATTTATTTTTTTTAAATTAGGTTGAAGACAGAAGGAAAAAATCCCACCAACTGCAGCTGAATAAGGTACATTATTTTATTAGTATTACTGCTAACATGTAAAGGAAGATTGTGGACCACTGCATTTCAGTTAGACTTTCAATTTTTTTTCATTTCTTTCCTAGTTCCTGTGTCCCCAGGGTCAGCAAACTGACTTTGGTTAGACTGCTGGATTTTACTTCACATGCACTTGAGACTGCCCACTAGCTCCCATCCACATCCTCCTCTGAAACACATGAACTTGTGTCTTCCCATTTTTTGTACCAATCAAAAAAGCCCCAAACCTCTGTTCTGTATTTTCAAGGTTATGGAGTGACAGTGTGGTGAGTAAAGATCTCCTTTCATAGTGCATGCTTTTTCATAAATCAATCGGTCATTTTGAACAATAGCCCAAAGAACACAGGAAGTATCAGATGTGTCCATTATTAAGGTAGAAATTTTAGACAGCCCATCACTAAGAAGCTAAACTGGAACTCAATCAACAAAAGTTGATGCTATTGACCTCAGAGATATTAATGTTTCATGCTGCATTTTTGTAGCTCTAAGCACTAAATCTATTACCTGTTCAAAATACAAGGAAAAAACTCTGACACGCAAATAAAACAGATTTGTAAGAAAAACCTATTGCATTCTTGTGCTTCAGGAAGGATGCACAAGTAACTGGGAAGAAAATTTAAAAACAAAATCACATACTATATTCCCAAGACATAGATAACACAGTTATCTTTGCAGTGCAATGATGACCAAAACTGCTGAAAGCTTACAAATGTTATGTCATGAATCTACTATAAATAAAAAGTCTTGGAGGCAAAGGTCAAGGTTCTGCAAGTTCCAAAAGAACCTCCTGATTTTTTTATCCCACTTCACCCTGGCCTGTTTAAAATCTCTGAGGCATACTCAATATTACCCAAATCCCAAGCATTATTATTTCAGTTGCTCTTCAATTTAATGAAAACATTCCTAGTGACTGAGTGTGCCAGTAAATTAATGACTTCTGCTAATGTCACAGGCTCAGGAAAACCCATCATCCCATCCTCCAAACATCAAAAATGTTCAGCAGAGCAGTAATCATATGTCAATGACATTTTTCTTACACACACAAACACTACACAAACACTTCAATAAAAGGGTTGATTACAGTAACACATTAGATTTCAATAGTATCTGATCAAAAATTTCTTTAAAAAACACCAACAATACAAAATCTGTCACTCTCCTTCAAACAAGGAAACAAGGAAATCCTAATGCGCCCACCATGGGAAAAAACAGATTATTATCTCTGCAGAGATAATCTCAACCACACCAATGATTGTGCCATATTCTGGATTGTATTAGGATACAAGAGTAACTCAGACATAAATCACCATCCCTGGAAGTGTCAAAAAGTGTGTGAATGTGGTGTTTGGGGACAGGGTATACACAGTGGTGTTGAGTTAACAGTTGGACTTAGTGATCTGAAAGGTCTTTTCCAATATAAATGATGCTATGATTTTATGCTACAAACCACTTTTATCCCCCATATTTACTCCAGCTCCATTTTTTTTTCCTAAACCACTTTGTACATATTTAGGAAATATTTAATAATAGAATCTCAAGTTCTTACTGAAATGTAAACTCCTTTATGTATTCTAGTAAGTGCTGCCAGTTCTTAATATACAGCAGAGGTCCTAAGACACCCAAAACCCTCATGAGGCTGCAGAACTATTGTTTAGGGTATGTATGATGAACCAAAAAAATACATGTTATAATAGCTGTGTTTTAAATTAACTTGAAGTGCACATGTTTTTGTGTTTGCATACTGTGGCTGTTTTGGAGTACCTAAAGCTTTTAAGAATTTACACGGTAACTGCAATTATATCTTGTGTGCTTTCCAAATCTACTGTGCACTTCAATGGAGCTCATCCCAGTGCTCAAGCAAAACATTCCTCACTGGATTTTTCTCATCATGGTAGATGACAGTCCTTACTTTTTGCTGGAGCAAAAACTCCTTGATGCATTTCCTATTGTAGCGTATGACAGTATTTACTTTGGGATTTTTAAAGGAAACAAAACTTTCAGAATTATAACTCAGATTGTGTGAGACTGCACACAAAATGTAAAACACAGAAGTATCTGTTGAGAGATGAAAATTATGCCTAGGAATACAAAGAAAAAGAGTAATCCAAAAAGTTGAAAACAGGCTAAGATTAAGAAATGTCATATGGCTTGAAATCCCTGAAGGCAAAGACACAGAAGGCATTTTATAAAAATGGATTATTAAGGTTCTGAGGGTATACAGTTTCTACTTCCTTCTGGAACAGAACATGGCAAATAAAATGACTGAAAATGGAACAAGATGTTTCTCTCAGAAAAACAGTATTTTCTGAACTCATTTCAGAGAAGCAAGTAATTATATGCCTCATACACAAGAATCAAGAGATAATGCAAGCTAGTATAAAAATAAGTGATACACAGTATGTACAGTGACATCAGAACTACAAGTTGATGCAGAACATGTTAAATGCTCCAGAATAGTGCATCTTACTTTAAAAGTGAAACTCCAAATGCCCCTGATACTCTGTGACATGCATTAGCTGAGTGGAAAGAAAAAAAACAGGTTCTGAAAGTGCAGCCACTGGCAAAGCACTGATGGTTGAACTTCAGAGAGCAAAAATGCTGCTCTACCCCATGCTCACTGTCCCCAAGGATAACAGACACTATTAATGTTTTCATTTTTCTGATTTAGGTAATCTGATGCCATATTATCAGATGCTAAAGTCCATATTGGCTCTCACTTAAACCATAAAATTTTTGATCCAATTTGCAAAACAGAAAATTATTTTTCCTTTTATTTCAAAAAAGAAAAAGGAGTCATAACACATTCCTCCAGCACAGGAATTTTTTTAACATGAAACTTTATGATGTATAACAGTTAGAATTGGATTTAAAATAAGATAAACTTAGTACTCAGAAAAGCAAGAGAAGATCAATGTGTACTCATGTCATTCTTGCATCTGTAATTCCTACTCACAACATAGGCAGCTCCAGTCCCAAGAACAACTACAATCTTTCAGACAAGTCTATATTGCAAGAATATCCCCCCAAAAAATCCACCCTTCCAGAGTGTCAGAATGCCAAAATCCAGACCAAATAAACCAAAATGGTTGAAAGACTTACCCCATTTAAGGGAAATGTTTTCCATCCTAGTTCTCCAAGGGCAGTTGTAGTATCAAGTAACACAACTGAAAATGGAAAAAGAAATGGTGTTTGTGGTATTGCTTGGATTAGACATAGCAAAGTATTAAAACAGGAAGGACTGAACTTGCCATGTTAGCCAGGTTCATTTGGGCTTTCATGGCTTACATTTCTTACCTAAAAAAGTCTCAAAACTCATAAAAAACCCTAAATCTTTTGCAGAAATCATTGCCAAATCACAGTACACTACTGATATTTAACCACTAAAAGATGCCTGATCAAACATGCACATTCCTGCAATCCCTTGCCTGGAAATCTGGAAAGTCTGCAGCATTAAAGCTAATAAAACACACAGTTTCAAAAGTAAGATTTTTTTAATGAAACCCATAAACTTCCCAGAAATAAAGTTATACAATTTACAAATTGAGAACACAGAAAGACAAACAACTTCAGTTTCTCTCTTGGATGGAATATCACAGTGTTAATATCTGCTGCATATATTTTACATCACTTCTGTCATATTCATGTTGGTTTTTTTGATATAAGGTAGGATGTGCATTATTGTATATTACAAAATGTTTCTGCATTATTTTAATGTTAAAGTACATTAACTTCCTTTTTCACTTTCATTCACTGATGCTAAAACAAAATATATGTAGCACATGAGAGATTTTACCCACAGGTACTACTGCCCTCTAATGGAATTGTTTTATCCAACCCTCTAATTTCAGAAATCCATATTAGGATTTAAACACAAAATTAAGTATTATACAGGGTAGTTTATTTTAATTATTGAGTTGGTGTGTTTTGGTTTCTGAGTTCCTCCTTACAGCCCATTAATTCAAGCTCTTCTTTGAATGGTTAAATGATGGAGAAAAATAATTAAGCAATTAATTTGAAACATGACCCCACTATCCATACCTTTGTGGGGTTTATATTGCTGTGTGATATCTTCTACCTCTTGTCTGTCCAAATAATCAATGTACAGCTGTCTCTAATGTGTTTATGGAGAGCAGTACAGCAGCAGCAGCAGAAGCCAGGTCATGTTTTTCTGCCTTATGGAAAAGGCACCTTGGCATGGACACTGAACTTGAAAGCTTATTAGAGGGAACCTGACCCAGCATCTTCCCTTCTCTTCTGTACTAGTGACACTTAGAGCTCCTGCACGTTTGAATGGATGGTGACTTTTAACCTGAAACTGAAGTTTGCTGTCTCCTCAGCAGACTTACAGGCAAGCAAAAAGCTCAACATAAACCACATAAAAGCTTAATGGTTTATGTGAAGAAACAATGACATTTTTAAAATATATTCAACAAAGGGGAGTATTCTGCTTTCCACTTCTTCACCACTTCACTTTATGAAGCTTTGTAAATAATATGAGTATAAATTAATAACTTTTTACAATCCCTATTTTACTTTTAAAAGAAGGATCACTATCCTCATTGACACTATTACTGTCTTTTATGTGGTTTACAGCTGTCATAGTATTTTCTATTTGTGTCAGGCTACCATGCTCTTGTGGAAGAGTGAAAAAAAAAAAGCATCTTCTCACATGATATTTGCTGCAGCAGTTTTCCTGTGTAAAACTTGTAAGTTGATTATAACTGGGGATCTATTACCTCCAAAAAAAAAAAAAAAAGAAAAAAAACCACCAAACTTTGTT
>VZRH01004878.1:181049-206339 GCA_013397555.1 Urocynchramus pylzowi
AAAAAGAAAACCACCAAACTTTGTTTACACATTTCTTTTTCATAGAGAGGACCAACTGCTCAGCAAGTTTCTGAGAATATTTCAGTTCATATTAGGTGTTTGTTTTCTTCTTTCCATCTCTTCCTCCCCATCCTCTCTCTACCCAGAGAATATGGACTATTTGTTATGTACTTTGTTTCCATCTGAGTTTCAAGTTATATGTTGCTCTTTGTCAAGTGCTATTCCTACAGACCTGCAGGCAGAAATAATTTTTTCTATAAGCAGCATTAATTAGGGTTTGAAGTGTCATTTCAGTTTTGAAATTTTTGTGGTAGCAAGACTGCAATTTAATAAACATCATCCAGGTATTCAAAATTAATACTTCTGTGGAACAAGACCCAAAATAGAGAAAGGAAAACTAATTCATTTCTTCAGTGAAGCCTGAATTAATTAATTCCTTGCCTGAATTAATCAAGTACTACTTGAAGGCTCAAAGCTATACATTAAAAAAAATTTAAAAACTAGAGTAAATTCATCACTGAAAGTATATTAAGTTTAGATTTAGTTGAGCTATGATCTAATAATATTCCTCATATACATTTACCAAATGATCCCCAGTGAGTAACTGAGTTTTGTTAAAATACAATTTTTTATACATTTGACATACCAAAGCTCTTGAATGCTCACATATTCTCACCTGTAGCTACCAAATCTGTAAGAACAGGAAAATCCAAATCAATTGGAGAACTCTCCAACTGGAGGATTCAAACCACCAAACAACTACTAACCAGAACTACAATGGTATCACCTTCAGGGTCAGAAATAAAAATCATAAAAATGAAAAGACTGCCTTTCCAACAGTACTTGTACTACAAGACATAAAATAATTATCACTCAAAAATGTGCAAATACTGAAATATCAAGTAAACCTTATATTTGTGCCAATGAAACAAACTCCAGTGAATCTGTGGATTCAACAGAGTCTGCTATACAAATGAGGACATGGATAAAGCAATAAAATCCTCTCACACCTCAGAGGTTTGGAGATATCTGCATCCTAGACTTCACTGTGGGACAGAGACACCCAAGCTATCTTTAAATCAGATGATTAAGCAGCAGTCTATCCCCAGCAGCACAGCCCTGATGGCAGAAAAATCTGCACTGCCAAGGCTCTTCCAACTCACAGCTCTTACAGCAGAAAATCCCTCTGCCAAAGAGCTCCAGGCTAAGAGGAATGCCAGCATGTAAACATCTGAATTACACACTTCCCCTCTGCCTGCAGGACAGAGAAAGTTTCAAAAGAACTTGAAATTCAAATGCAAAGAGACTAAAAAAAGATGGTGGGCACTACTATGATGCTTATAATGAGAAATTTCACTAAAAAGCTAATGGGATCACAAAGTCATATTTATTGACCCTTGTCCCTACGTTTACTTATTTATGCTCCTTTGTATGCCATAAAAAAGCTCCATCCTTCTTTAAAAAAAATGAGAAGTGTCCATTATGGACAAGCCATTAGCTGCCAGCATAAACAGAAGTGTGTCTGGAACTACTGCAGTGAATGTTTTATGGAAAAAGCTCTGAGTACACTAGTTGAGACTAAGCAATGTTATTGACATTTGTGACATCCAACCTCCACTTTTAGCAGGCACTTTTCTGAGGTGATGGCTCTAAAACTTGTACAGTGAACAAGAGTTTAGGTCTGCCAGTACAAAGTCGTGTCACGATTCAAAATGGATTCAAAATGAATTCAAAGACCCTTTTAAAAAAACCCTTTGGATAAAAAGAACTCAGATTTAGCACTTGAATGTTCTTTCTTGAATAACTGAACTGGGGATACTAACACTTCCATAATAATATACAGACTTGAACATACATCTGCAAGCCTATTGTTTAATTACCTGCACATCTCATTCTTAGAAGTGTTTAGCTTTTTTTCCCCAGCACATACTTTAATATATATTATTATTACTCATTATGTCATATTAAACTTCAGTTTCCTTTTTTCTGGACACTATCTTACACTGCTATTATTAGACTTTACAAGTGAAATTAATCTTTTCAGAGGTTTTACCTGGTCCCAAGGAAACTGTTTTACCTAAAATTACGACGAGCAGAGCTCCGAGGACTGACGGGGTGGAATTTTAATTTTCATTCCAAAATACTCTTCTAAAGATGAACTCTGAAATCATATCTGTACAACCAAGGAAAAAAGCCTTTCAAACATTCATTTCACCAGTTTCTTTTCTTCTTTGTTTTACACATCTCCGGACAGGGTATGTGTGAATTAACACAATTAATACAGGATTTTGGCTAACTTCATGGAATCACAGTCTGATATTGGATCATCCAGTTTGATCTGCTCATTTTAAACATTTCCCTGTTACTTCTAGAACAGGTAAGCCTAAGATTTGCAAGGAAAGCAGAGCAACAAACAGACATTAATTTCAAAGACAGCACTAATAATTCAGGAACATCTCATCTGTACTGTATAAAGGATACCCAAAAAGCCCCTGAAAGTTTCAATATCTTCCAGCAAAGTAGGGAGACACTACAGATGACCCCCAGAAATGGGCAAAACTGGCAGCTTTTTTTGTACCTGAGAATTTTATTATTGACTGCAAAATTTATATTTATAAGGCAAACACAGAAAGCTTTTGAAGTCTCTCACTTCCAGCCCTCAAGAGAGTTGTTGGTGTCTTCTGAAGTGTCTGTAATTTCTTTCAGGTTTTATGGTTTGGGGTTTTTTTTCATTTTTAGAAAGAGGATCACATGCATTATTCTAAAATCATTCCTTTTAACAGTATGTATTAAGAGTCCCTTAATACATTTTAAAATACAGGCTATTTTTATATCCTGCTTATATATCCAGGGTCACATTAGCCTATTTCTTTTGCTGCAGCATTGCACTCATAGGCTGTTACTACTCTACAAGATCACTGTCCTGTACAGACTCACTCCTTTTCATCTTTTTTTTTTCCCAGGTTGGGTTAAATTTTTGCTCTTGAATGTACAAAGATCCATTGGTTTATACTAAAACAAATTTCATTTGCAAGGGCTGACCTTTACTAAGTGATAAAGGCTCCTCCCTGTCTGCACATCCTCCTTCTTTCTTTACTTACTGCTCTTTTGTCAGGTATTGAGTTTATATTTATTTGCATGTTACTAATGAAAAATAGATTAGAATATTGAATGGTGTGTAACAAATATCTCAAATTCTGTGATTTAACAGTCACTAAAACTCCTTTAAGGCTTCTTAGACCTCAGGGTTTTTTTAAACCCATTTGGTAAAAAAAAATTAAGCTTACTGTCAGAAGACTCTGTCATATTCTAATATAAAAAAAATCTCAACATGTTACTGCTTTGGCTTGCCGGCCTGAGGAAGACAGAAAGAAGGGGATATGCAATATCCAAGTTACCTTGGTAATTAACGTGCAATCAACTGGGAAAAATTATTTAAATGCTTAGTTTTATGACCGGGCCTGTTTTCCATAAACCAAATAAATTGGCATTCATTATACACGTATCAATTGAATCCTTTTCCATAATTTTCATTATTTTGCATTCAACAGCTATCTGGTTTAGGCAAGATTAATGAGATGCAGTAATAAAGTATGAGGAGCACCTGTCTAGATAGCAATTCTGCCAGGGAAGTGTACAGGAGTCACAGCAAATCAGAGAGTAAACAAAGTATTGACAATGCTGTTTGCCTGAGATAAGCAGGATTAGAGCCAGCAAAATAGAGAGTAATCCTTCCACTCTCCTCAACATTTCCAAGAGTTTATGTCAGACTCCAAGAAAATCCTTGCTACCCTACAGTTGTAAAGAAGAGGGAGAGCTGTGACTAATTGGGAAGCTGGGGAGTCTCCACTCCAGGAGGCTTTTAAGACACCTTGAACACTGTCAGGCCTGGTTTCTGCATAATCTCCTGTTGCCTTGGGGCAGAGCAGGGGAGATAAATGACTTCTCCAAATGTGAGTTTTATAAAAACCTAGTTACCTGGTTAATGGAGCTTCCCTTTTCTTTTCAAACCACAACTCTAACACCTACGCTTTTCCAGTGCTCCTGAATTCCCCGAGTCCCTGAACTCATTAAATTTGCCATCAGTAGCCCAGAGATGTCCTCAGCCAATTCTTTCAGGACTCTTGGAAGAGAACTATTTACACCAGATGGGGAGTACTTCATATTCTTCATGCTATATGAATAAATCACTAATTTCTATTTTCCCAATTTCAAACACATTATTTTCTGCCTCTTTCTAAAAATAGTTCAATACCATTGACACAAACATTTTTATTCATAATAAAACAGAGAAATTCCCATTATCCTGAGTGTTGTAAGACTTAGGCATTTACCTAAGACACTTTTTGTTTTCAGGTTTCTACACTACATATTTTCTAACATGTGCTAATTTCCACATGTATAATCTCTTTTCCATTAATGCTGAGAAATCTTTATATTGCTAGTTTCTGCTTTCATGTTACTTCCAGTGTAGGCTGAGCTGTTATCCAAAACTGGCCTTTTGTTACTGATCAGTGATTTCCTAATCAAGAACTCTTAAAAGGAATTTCCCCTTTCACCTTTCTTATTCTCATATTTGCATGCTCACACAACACTTTGAAAATTCTCTTCTGATGAATGAGAACTGCCAGAATAATTTTTCATGTACTAAACCCAACATCCTATTCATGATACATTCATCTTGTCAGTGTTAAGAAGTTTGCAATGTTATTAGATGGGGTCATATTGGATAAATGCCTGTCTTTATCTTGGTACTGTTTTACTCCATTACACAAGGTGAGAATTGTGTAATGTAAGAATCTTCAGTTCCCAATTCCCCCACATTACCATTTTTCTTTCCATACATTACATACAGATGCTTAAGGAATGATTTCCCCTCTTTTCTCATTTGATTCAGTTATGTGTTTCAGACTTACTGTTTCCTACAACTTCCTGGATAAATATAATTTGAGATCCTGTGGCTCTGAGAAACAAGATTAAAACAAACAATGGTTCTTTTTTGGAGAAAAAAAAGAAAAAAAGCTACAACTTGCCTTTTACATTGAACCTTTTTTTCTAGAACACATTCTTACCTATTTTTTAGCAAGATCATTTTTTAAATGAAATTAAGATTTATCATATTACAGAGCCAATAAAAGGATCCTTTCCATATGCAAAGATGCATGTTCTCCTTGGAGGAGAAGGAGAAGGCTGCTGTAACCCTACTGCTCCATCTCCCTCTGGAATGGAAACCAACATTTTCATACCAAATATTTCCATTTTACTACATCCTTTTTTCATACTTTCTTCCACTCTCATGTTAAAAATCAACATGAACCCCTTTATTCTCATGTTGTATCATTATTAGCATTGCCAACCATTGCAGACCCCTCACTCAGTTACATCAGTTACTCCTATCTTTCTGAAAGTAGAATTTAAAAGCAGATTTTTTAAAAAACTGGCAAGCTCTAAGTTAACTTCAGGGTTTAAAGTTTCCAAGCACAAACACATTTTAACAAGAACATTCTTCTTCCCTTACCAATGTAATTTCACTTTAAAATAAGCAACTGCAACACTTCAAATGTATCAAAATATCTGATAATAAATTACTGTAACTTACAATTTATAAATACCTAAGACAGAATTACTTTCAATAAACATGAATCCTTTTGTGCCCAAAAGAAATAGCAGTAAATTTTTGCCTTCTTTTTCTTTCCATTATTTTAATCCCTGTCTATAACCCCAAAAAAGATATCAAATTGGGGGGAGAAATTCAAAAATTTATCAGTTAAAGGCATGTAATAACAGTCAATAAACGATTCAGTAAATTTTTAAGTGGAGGATTCCAAGTTTTATTTCACGAATACCAAATGAAGCCTTGGAAATTCACTTGATACATTCAGTGGCACCAAATGCATCAAGAAAATCTGTCAGTGCAGAAACACTTGACAATTTCTGCACTGAAATCTTTCTAGGACAACAGCTACAATTCCAAATTGTATATGGCTAGATCTTAACTACTTATTCTGCCACCCAGCAGGTTATTTTGCTCTAGGACAGCTGTAAACATTTCCTATTTTGAGGTCTCACAGAGGCACTTGCTTCTCCCACGTGAGCCTTACTCATCAGCACAAGAAAAAAGAAAACTACTGAGGTAAAAAGAAAGCATTCTCACATCCAAAATAAATGGGCTTACCTCAGAAAAAGATCAGGCCCCAAGTTTTCCTCAGGTAACTGTGGAATGGAAAATGAGTAGGTAATGTCCTACCCCTCCTAGCCTGTAACAGAGCTTTTTCCCCAAGAGCAGTGTCAAAGTGATTTCAAAGTGATTTTGTTGATCAGTGCACTTTCAGATGGGAAAGCAAGGCAGGAGAAGGTTGTGAAATGCACAGCTCAGCCAGGAGGGATGAACTCCCACGTTTGTAATGCACCAGAGGGGGCTGAGCTCTGCAATGTCAGCCCTGCAGGACAGGCAGTGAGCACAGAACAGAGGAAGTCCTGGCAGGCAAAGGCAGATTGCTCTACTTTAATGTGCTCCTCACAAAGAACGAGATGGGGAACAAGGAATTTAGGTACCAGGGAAACAATCTGTTCTTACCATTGACTCAGCTTTAAGATACTCCTTTACAGCAGAGATTGCTGTTAAAATGAAGTAAGATAAATTAATGCTGTTCACAGTTCCAGAAAACAACACCAGAGCTGTATTATTTTTCTGGTTTTGGTTTCACATGTGTAATACAAAAAGATCAAGAGCTAACCCTGATAAAAACAGGAGTCACAAAATTATGATAGGAGCCCAGCTGCCTTACTTCATAATTTTCATTCTGCCTTGAAAATACTAATTGATATTCAATTCACCATCATGTTCATGTCAACAGTAGATTACTGGGCAGCATTTCCTAAATGAACACGAATACCTGACAGTTTTGTCAGCCCTGTTTATTAACCTAAGTATATCTTCATTAGAGAAATTAGAAACAACTGAAATTCAGACAAACATATTTATCTTTGCACTGGTAAATGACTTGTATGTTGAAGCCAATTCTCTTAGGTTGGGACTAATGCTAA
The DNA here is from genome assembly GCA_013397555.1 of Urocynchramus pylzowi. Taxonomy (NCBI): domain Eukaryota; kingdom Metazoa; phylum Chordata; class Aves; order Passeriformes; family Fringillidae; genus Urocynchramus; species Urocynchramus pylzowi. The sequence continues at coordinate 188,097 of VZRH01004878.1, forward strand.
ACTTAATATTCTTCACTTTGCTGATAACCTGCATTTTTACAAGCAGTTTCTTTTATGTCTTTAATACTTGTATTGGGTGGTGATAAAATGAACAAAAAGTTAATGTCACAACATCCATAAGTGAAAAAATAAAAATCCAACATACAAAAGCTTTTGGAAAATTATAACAATACCTATACATAAACTAATAATGAAGTTAATAACTCCATGGCTACTGCTCCTATACTCCATACTTTTTGGGAATTCCTCTTCAAGGGGGGTAGAAACTTTCCTCTGGAGTTCATGGGCATAATCAAACACACCTTAGGCACCCATTCTTCCTTGCCCTGCTCTGATCCAAAGATGCAGCCTCTCTAATAGTAAAGAATGAAATGGCATTGCAAAGGTTTGCTGCCTTTTCCCAGTGCATACCTGGGAAGGCTGATACAGAATTATCTTTCAACCTCATCATCTGTCTCAAATTTTTAAGTGGAGTGAGAAGTGTGGAGTGATTCACAGCAGTCCCTTGAAAGAAAGAGGTCTTGAAGAGAACAGCTGATAACGTCATAAATAGGGACTGAGAGGACAGATGGCCACTGCTTACTCAAGTAGTCACTTAATAACCATAATGAAAAATTAGCAGTTTGGTGACTCTGAGGAACAGAACAGACAGATCTTAGGAGAAGAACAAAGACTGAAACAACTGAAGTTTGTGCTTGACTGGCAACACAGCCCCATGAAGAGCTGTTTGAGAATCTCTTGCTCAAGAACTAAGACAAGGAACCAGTCTGGGATTTTTGGCCAAGCCCAAAAATCCCAGAGGGTGGTGCGTTCAAAGCTGCAGAGCTGCTTCAGACAGGCTGAGAACAAGAACTGGGATCTGAAACCCTGACATAGGCAAATCAGACATGAGAACAACAGTCAGGGAAGTTTCAGACATGAAACACAAAGAAGGGTTCTTCTGCACTGCACAGACCCACCCACTGAAGCCAAAGACTCTTTACTGTTCTCCCACCATCTTCTACTATTTCTGTAGTTCAGCATAACTTTTTAACTACAGGCAGCTAAATCAGACTTTACCTACATCCAGTCCATATTTTTACATCATAAAAAATGAAATGGGGTCATCCTCATATTGCAGGCAGAAAAGCTACAATGCAGAAAACAAAGCAAACATCCAGCCCAGAAATAGCAGATCCTGATTTGCCTTCTTTTCCCAGCCAACAGAAAGAATTTGTCTGTATGAAGTGGTGTAGAGGGTGGGAAAGCACAGCTGTTTTCAATCCCCATCTGTTGCAGAGCTGTACTCTGAACTACCACTCAGAATTCATCCACAAGACATACAAATTGGCCTCCAGAAGTGACAGGACATTTATTATTATCCACTCCAGACCTACAGCATTGCCACATAAACAGAATGAAATTTTTCCTACTAAAACAATAAGACATGTTCCCCAATCTCCCTATTGACCCAGTCTTGGTTTGGGCTGGGATAGAGGTAATTTTCTTCCTAGCAGCTGGTGCAGTGCTGTGCTTTGGATTTAGTATGGGAATAATAAAGGTAACACAGCACTGTTTGGGCTGTTGCTGGGTAATGCTCACCCCAAGTGCAGGACTTTTCAGTGTCTCATGCTCTGCCAGTGCACAAAAAGCTGGGAGGGAGCACAGCCAGGACAAGTGATCCAAACTGGCCAAAGGGATATTCCACACCCCAGAACATCATGCTCAGTGTGTTACCTGAAGAGCGCTGGCTACGAGAGGCTGATCAGTGCTTGGGAATGGGCTGGGCACTGGACAGTGAGAGATGAGCAAGTATGTTGGGCATCACTTGCTTTTCTCAGGTTTTATCTCTCTTTTTACTTCCAACTGTTGTTCTTCTTCATCACCATTATTACTATTATTATTATTCTATTACATTTTACTTTATTTCAATTATTAAACTGTTCTTATCTCAACCAACAAGATTTTTTACTTTTTTTTTGATGCTCCTCCCCATCCCACCTGAGGGGTTGAGTGAGTGGCTGCCTCGTACTTGCAATGTACCAACAATGACACCCAAGAAAGCAAGTGACATACAAAGGATAGAGAAGGACTCTTAAAGATGCATTTGGGTGCTTTTTTTTTCTGCTGGGTTGAGGTAATGTGGTTAGTAATGACTTTAGCTGTCAGTAGATAAGGAAAGTCATCAGTAGAGCCACAAGCTGTGGGCATGTCAAAGCAGAAGCAGCCATGACTTTCAAGTGTGTAAAATGCTCTCAAGCAAATGGATCAGTTTTTCTCCTTCTTCTTGAAGTGGTATCCTGTTTGTTTGATGAGTTATGTGCCTGAGAAGTGAAATATTTAATACACCTGGCCTTACAGCTGTAGTCGGAAAGTGACCGTGACGTGCAGAGAAGGAGTTTAGCAGAAGTTATTAAAAAAAAAAAAAAAGTCTTCCATGATGGAACATAAAGGCAACTCAGAAAATGAGGTTAACATTTGGCTATATGACATGTTTTCTTTTCTTTTAATGAAGAACCTCAAAAATATACCAAAATAAATGCAACTCTTAGAAAGCAGAGCTGTTAGTCTCATGACAAATATTCACAGAGATAGCTCCTAGGTTCATATTCATGATGTTAAAATATTTCTTATCTCTTTTGATTAAATATCCACACAGCCAGTCAGTTTAATGTTTTTGAGCTTTGTAATTCTCTGTTCCACTTCGTCAGTCTGTCCCTTCTTCACTAGCTTTTCATTTATAATTTATGGTGTCAAGCACCAAGTTTTCACAGCATGAACATTTTACAGGTGCTAGGTCAGGCTGTCAAGCTAAAGTACATACCAATAATCAGTGGCTTTAAAAAAATCTTCCTCTCTTTATGTACAGTGGAACATCAATGTGAAGGCTCAACTGTTTTTATCAACTGATCAGGTTTGCAATACTTTTAACATTATAAACACATAAATATACAGCATCTTGTCACTCACTTGACAGGAAATAAGTCTGACTATCTAACCAAAGATTAAATTACTTTCAAATATTGGACAGCATGGAGTACCCACCTCTACTATGCAGAGACTTTCAGCTTTGAATGATATGCTTTTAATACGCATTCATGGAGATTTAAATTTCAAAGATAACTGAAGAGCATTAAATAGATCTGAGAATGCCATCATTCATGCAGTAAACTGTTGAGTAACTGGGCTCGTATTCCACAGTGTATAGTTACCCTCCTTTTTCCTTTTGTACATGAAATAATCTAATCGGATGAAATAAACTAATTTTTCTGATTTCCCATCAAGAAGTGAAAGTAAAAAGACTGCTTTTCATTTTTAAGGGTTCTTTTTCAGATTTTCTGTAGTGCAAGAGGTAGTTTAGACAGGTACAGCATTGCATCAGTAGTCAAGTGCTGGGAAGGCAGCAGCTCTCTGGGACTTAGCTCAAAGCACCGCTTCAAAGGGCTACTTGAGACTTAAGTGCCTGTTACACAACCCAGTGATGCAAGAGCAATGTCACTGAGGATGGCTGGAGCACTGCCCAGGGACTCTGCAGGCAATGCCAAATATAGACTATATAATAATACATGCACACTGCCAGTGAAGAAAACAGGAACCTTAATATTTCAATGATTACCGCAAAGGAAACGTTTGAATTAAAAAGTGCTTTATGACATTTTTCTTCAAAACTTTTTTTTCCCCTCTTTTGCTATTCTGCCTGAAATGTCTGAGCAAAGAAAACACAAGAAGGCCAGAAACAGTACCACGACCGTGGAGATGAGTTACTCTATTAAAGGGAAAAAACAAGCAGTAATTTAAAAAAAAATATTCTTTTCTACTATCTGAAGACTCCAATAAAATGAAAATGCTCAGTTTGTCTGGGAAGGCTATCCAGCACACCACAGAATTATAGAATTATAGAATAGTTCAGGTCAGATGGGTCCTCTACAGATTATCTATTCCAGCTACACTGACAGGGACACACCTTCCACTATCCCAGATTGCTACAAACCCCATCCAACCATCCAACCTGGCCTTGGACACTTCCATGGATGGGGCAGCCACAGCTCTTCTGGGTAATCTGTGCCAGTCTTTCACCACCCTCACAGTAAGGAATCTCTTCTTTATATCCAATCTAAATCTAGCCTCTTTCAATTTAAACCAGAGAGGAGGAGAGATGTTATGCTGAAAAGAAAAAAAAACTTCACAACAGAAGGTAGAACTGGAGTTGAAGGAAAAGAGGGATTGGAGAATGCCACACAGTCAGGAGGGGTACTGAGAAGTGGTAGCATATTTAGAAGTTGTACAGGAAGACAATGAACACTGACTGTTAAAAAGAAACATTATTCTTTGCATATCAGGAATGAGGCAGGAGTTGGAGAATGGATGCAGCTAACAGGTTTTGCACAGATTTGCTTCCATAAAAACAACCTGTCACAACTGTAGCTAGAATCCAAAATACATCATCAGCAACTGATTAGTGTAAAATTCTAAATCGCTGTAAGTAACTGATCTGTGTAAAAATCTAAATCACTGTCTTTCAAAATGCAGCAATTTACCAGACACACTAAAACTAAGACAACTGAAGCTGTCTTCACTTCTCATTTCAGACTGCATGGCAGAAGGCTGTCTGCAAGAAACAAGGTTTCATTTTCAGTAATGATAGAGCTATTCTGGAGTGAACAACATCCTTGAGAGAGTTAGCATAGATTTAATTGATACTCTTGGATCTATGAATAGTTTCAGGCCAAGCATTTTTTTACCTCATGTATTGGGTTGATTTTTTTCTGCCTATAAAAAGAATTACTGAGGATTATAAGGAGTCAGATGGAGAAAATCAGAATTAAAAGGAAACGTTTTATGGTTAAAATTAAGTATATGAAAAATTAAGTATATGATTACATCCCTAGTTAAAAGAGCAACTATAAAGGTGGATAGCATTTAAAATTGAATACAAAATTATCACACAAAGTTCATAAATCCAGACTGATCCAAAGGTTCCTTTTTTACAACCACCATACCTGAGCAATTGGAAATACTTACTGCTCTACTTTTCCACCTGTTCAAAATCATTCTCAGCCTATGAATAGAATATTTTGTTATGGCAGGTTTCTCTACACTCTCCATAATGCAATCAATTATTATTTAGTGCTGTTTCCCACCACCAATAATGAATGCCTTGATCAGAATCTCAGAGTGCTTTTTTGATTGCCCACAGTCCCTTCATTTGCAGCGCTTGCTCTCAATCAGATCAAGTGATTTAAATCTCATACTTAATTTAAAACAGATGAAGGGGGAATTTAAGATGTTTCATTCGTGTAAATACGAAATTTATAACAATGAATATTATCTTTTATATTGCTACACAGCTCAATTTATTTCATCTAAGAGCAATAAAAAAGAGTAAGCACTGAGCAATCCTAATAGCCAAGCAGAATCAAATTATGGAAGAAAAAGCTGACATCTGAATTATAATGCATTAAGGTAAAATTACAGCTGAATTTAAGGATAATTTCATTCAATGTGACTTCAAGAAAGTGGTACTTCTTTCAGCACTAATTCAGAATTATACAAACCAAAAATTGTTCTGAATGTCTAAAAATTATTTATGTTTTAAGATGTAATGAAGTTACTGCTTGCATGAAAACACCACATTGGTAGTGAACATTTTAGCTTATCATGTACATTTCATTGTACAAATGTCAGAAATAAGTCTGGGTTAGGAAACTAAAACAAGTTGCAGAGGAGTTTTTAGCTGCTTTAAATACAGAACTAAAGATGCAAGCAAGTTCATAAAAGACATGGTTTTGAAACAGATAGATTTAACTGTGCAACCTGTGGTGCAATTCCTCAAAAATAAGTCATGAGACTGATATTATTTGTTATTTAAGTAATTTCCTTGTCCAGGATAGGCTTGGTCTAATAGGGATTTTTTCCATGGAAAAGTTGGGAGGCATTGTCAACTCAACTAAAGGCTGAAACACTATGGGGAGGAGGATGTGGGAAGAGAAGGAAAAAATCTTTTCTGGGATAATAAGGAAGGAAGGAAATTAAATATAAAGTATCAGACAATCCAAAGGGAGCCAAGCAGAATTCCTTTCATGAAATGGAAGCCAAGCAGCAGCCAGACATCTGCATATTAACTGCTGACAAGCCAACAAAGGACCAATCCAACAACATGGGAATGAAGGAGAAAAAAATCACAGAAAATGTCCAATATTCAGAATCATAAAAGCACTACTATTGCACAAAGTACCAGTAAAATCCCACCAGCAAAGCTGTACGTGGTTCTGGCCACCTCTTTTTTTTTTCAAGGATGAGTGAATTAAACAGGATGAAGGACAAGCAAAGGCAACTGTAACTGTCACAGATATCAGAAATCTCTTGAGTGAAAGCAGAAAATCACACACCAAAACCCAAAAGATGTGACTTCTCCTATAATAGTGAGCAGGATGAAAAATGAGAATGGAAAGGTGTTCTTGAGTTTTGAGACAAAGCCAGCACAAGCATAAATGAATAAGCACCACTCACTAATAAATGCAGCCCATAAATGTATTTGAATTTCACAGCACTGAAGTTCAGAACAGGAGCAGGGAGGGAACATGGATTAACTAGATTGAAGATGAAAATTAGTAATTTTATACAGCATCACTGGAGGCATTTGATTGTGGCAACAAAGCTCTTTGTCAACCCTGTGTTACAGAGCCCCTCAATGCAGTGTAGATAATCTTGGCAGGTAGGACCATAATGCAAATACAATTCTTTCTCTCAAGAACAATTAAAAATCACTTTCAATGCCAGTAATGTTACGATCTGTTTTCCTCACCTACATGGAAATGAAGCCACTTCCTGAATGACAAACTGACCCTTCCACTACTAATTTCATTTCCTGTTGGAAGCCAAGGGTCACCTCTCCCTTCAACCCATTTGATTTTGGTTCACAGTAAAAAGAACTTAAATAATAACAGAATCCTCTTCACAGAATTTCAATACAGATCTCTCCAAACTACTGCATTTATCTTCAACATAAGTGTCCAAAGGGCATAATCCACATTATGGACTAATAGCCTGTAAAACTGCATTTTATGAACTGTAGCAGTTTTCAGTAATAAAAATAGAATCAATGGACTCAAGTTGATAACATTTCTTTCTTACCCTACATTGGAATTAATTTAATTTTTATATTTTTTAAATTATGTGCATTTTTAAAAGCACTTGAACCTGTCTGGAGTGTACAAATCTCTATGCTTACAGCTATAGATGAAATATTGTTATATATATATATATATTTTTTTTTTTTTTTTTATCACTAGACTAGACTCAAAATTTTGTAAATTACAATATTCACATAAGAAAGTCAAGAAAATTAGATTATTTTTTATCTTCTCTTCCTACTTCCTATTTTCTTCCCCTCTTCTCCCTTATCAGAAATGTACTGTTCCATCTCACCATCTGAATAAAGGATGGCTCACTGCTATTTTAGCTTTAGTCATAAAAATTCATTACTTTAGTGTAATGAAAATCATACTGATGTGCCTCACAACTGTATAAATATTCTGCCCAAAGAACACTACCTACGTGAAGCTCACCAAAAATAATTTTCCTTTATTCATAAAGCATGTCATGGCAAGACTATTTCTTCATTTCTTTTCATAGTTTTCTCTTAGTTTAAACCAGATCAAAAAACTTTTAACATACGTCCTATGCAATAAATGCCCCAAAATCCAAATATTCCAAGCAATTTTTTTTGTCCATGTTGAATAACTGTGAAGTCAACCTGAGCTACTACCTGGCAGCTCAAATAATCAGGTAATTTGGATGATGCATTTAGTGAATTCGGTGCAATCACATCCCATCTGGAGATAAGAACACCAGATACCAGAAAAAGAATCGCTTGGGTCAGAGAGAGACTCAAGAACACAAAATCACAGTTAAAGGCAAAATAAATTACTGCAAAAGACTGAGCAGTTCTTCAATTCCTCTTTCCACAGACTGAACATCAGCTCATTAACCTTCTCCTTTCCTACAGACACTACAGAAAAGAAGACCCTTAAATGAAGGGTATTATTTTATATTAACCAAACACTGCACCTTTGAATTACAGTGTACCCTTGATTTTATTTACACAGCTGACTGCAGCTCCAGATGATTCACTTCAGCCATCCTTGTTTGCAAATGGACATACAGTAAATTACCTTTGTGCAGGGAAAATAGCTATTAGGGGATTTTTTCATTAATTCATTTATTCCTACTTCTGGAATTTCAGGTGAATTACTGGAAGCAATTTAAAGGGTGAGTCCCTTACAAAAATGAAGTCATTTGATTCCAGCACTGACACATGTAGTTACTAACCACACTGAGGGTAAGGAAAGCTGTAGGGAACACTAATGTAAATTATCTGCTAACAGAGCACATTGAAAACTCCTGTTTTGAGGTATCTGTACAAGTGAAGAAGATACTTAGGCCAAATCTTCACAGGGTTATAAGAATGACATTTTTATCAAAAGGCCACATTTCACCTAACATAGAAATAATACTGACAGCTAGGGAGAGAAAACAAAGACCAGACCAGGATCTCTGTCAATGCAACCACACCATGATTTAGTGATTTTATCAAAACTCGGAAGCTGTAGGGGCATTGTGGACTCATCTAAACACTCAAGCAATTCAGAATTTCAGAACAGAAAAAGAATTAAACAATTTCTGTTCCACATAAAACAAACTAGATTATAAACCATCCAGCCCTCCAGGCTGAAGCCTGAACAATCAGATGAGCTATATGGTAATTTATCCATTAACCTTTACAATGTGTGTCCCATGATCCACCTGAAGCACAAATGGAGGGACAAATGCAAATCAAGAACACTGTCTGTTGTCACTACATTTAACATAATCTATGTGCAGTTCTAAATGTCAACATCTAATCAAGCCTAATCTATTACTGATCGTCTTTTTTGTTTTCAAAATATTCATCTATGACACAAATTTCCATCAGCTTTTATTTCTTCAGGCACATCTCTCAAGTATAAAATGCATCTATCAGATGAGAGCTATTGAAAATAATTTCCTAATTTGCTTTAAAGTAATGGAAACCTACTAATGATAAGGCCTCAGGGCATTACTTACAACCCAAACTACTCGTTACAAAATTTGTAAGGAAAATTATTAGTGGTAAAGTGAATAGGATGAGCATTACTGGAACTTTTAATGTCCTTAGTGATGCCATGAGAAAGTAAACTGCTTTTTTTGCTGCTACGAGCAGCAAACTCCCTAGAAGTGTGACCTTTATTGGCCTCCTCTATGGTTTTGTCTCTTGTTAATTAACTCTTTTGTTGATGCAGCCATCACACTCTTTGAACTTCCAACAGAGTTTTTTGCCTTCTAAGCATGGAGTTTAAACATGGAGCATGCAAGTTTCAAAATTCCTTTGTTGCTCAGTGTAAACTACACGTAAGGTGAAAGTTTCATTATCATCTAATGCTGATGAATTAGATGATAATGAAACTTTCCCTGGAAGATGGCAGCTCTCTTGCCTTAAATAATTCAGGTGATTTAATAGAGGATTGCACTCTCAGTCTAAATAAAGCACCCTATGTGAATGATACGTGGAGAGAGAAAAAATGAAGTTTTCAAAATACAGAATTTCTAGTAGGAAAGTTTGTATTACCTACATTTTTACACTAACAGGATTAGCAACTCCCACACCCAAAAGTCAGGAAAAGCCAGAGCTGAAGTAGACCCTATGGCTCAGAGTCTCCATCAAAGAGAGCTGGTTCCCATCACAGTGGAAGTCAAAAAGCTCCCTGGGCCAGCTGGCCAAGGTTCCTGCTGGGAGGTTCAGACCTTCCCCTCAGGAAGGCTTTTAAAAGACCAGGTACACAAAATGGCAAGAAGGTTTCAGGTCTTTAATTTGTGTGGTACAAACCTACTTCATCTGCAGTCAGCATTTTGAGAAACTCAATTTTGATATATCACAGATTTTTAAAACAGGAAGACAGTGTTCCTAGCAGAGAATAACTTAGTTCACTTTTTACTTCATGGACATGAAGTAAAAGAACAAGTTTCACTGAAGACTACACTGAAAGCCAAGGTGCTGTATCTACCTCTTCCACCTACATCTGAGAACATCAAAAACTTATTCCTTAGGATTTGCACTGGATGTCACAGACTGGTCACCTAAACTAAAAGCTTTGTTCTTTAACTCTTCTCAGATCAGTGCTATACAGACACAAAGGCTTACTCAAAAGAATATTGTGGAAACAGTAGTTTTGAAGAGATTCAACACTGAAAAAAGAACTCTGCATGCAACCTGAAGTTTGCAAAAGCCAAAAAAAAGGATTGAACAACAGTGGCAAAAAATGCTGGATTCCTTCCAACCACCAGCATTCATCTTTCTACACTAGACGAGATGCCCTTTAGATAAGCAGTAAAAAAATGGAGTATGTAATACCATCATATACATCTGCATCAAGAGGAACCACTAAAATGACATGGAATACCATCTGATTTCCTTGTTGCCTTTTGTAATCCCAGATTTCTTCAGATGAAGCTTTTATATAATACCTGTCTCCAGTGGACCATTCTTCCTCTGTGTAGTGCACCCAATCACTCCTCTTTCTTTGGGAACACCATCTTACAAAGGCAAATTCTTACCCTTACCTTGAGATGTATCAATATTTCTTAAGAGAATTTGCTTAACTCTTTCTGAAATTTTGTGCCTGGAAATCTGTAACTTTATGACTTTTTTACCACATACCAAAATCACAGGGTAAGCATCCCTACAGCTGTCTCAACAGCAACAGAGTTTGGGTTCCCATTGCATCTGACGGTGGCTGACAGAGAGTTTGGCTGAGAAGCTCTTGTGTGTCACAGCTCTCAACACGTTTCTCCATTCCTAAATGCTAACAGTATTCATATTTACCTAAATTAAATGGTCCTCTAAAAAATAAAGTCCACTGAACTAAATTATTAAATCTAAAATAACCCTCTAAGTGGGTGTTACTTCACTGTGGCATGGAAGTGTTTAGCAACTTCTGCAATACAAACAAAAGCAATCTACCAGAGACAAAGGTTTTACATTTCCCTTGCTTTCCTTATCAAAGGTCTTCAGCAGCCACACACAACTGAGAGTAAAAGACTGTGCAATTTTGCATGGTCCAACTTTGCTTAGCAGAAAGTGCTGAATTCAAACCACAATTTGAAATACGAATCCTTCATCTAAATGCTTTCCATGCAATCAATTTCCAGCCACAAATACTGGAAGCACTACAGAAGAAAATTACTAGGTCCCCTTTGATTTTTTTATATGTCCTAAATATATTTGAACAATTCTAAATTTTAGCAAAATTTTTTTCTTATAAAATTTTATTTTAAACTAGCAAGTGAAACCTACAGAGAAAATTAGCCTCTGAATGAAGGGGACATTCAGAAAGAATGTCACTTTTACCCACATTAAAATGCTAGTGCATTATCTTATGGAATGCTTTCTAATTTGTTCTTTTATTCCTTTATTTTAAGCAAGAAGCAACCAGCAGTCAGAGAATACAAATTACAGCAGCAAGTGCACTCTTAACCAAGGGTCCCCAGCCAAAACAAATCACTCATTACATGCATCAATGATACTGTTTGCTGCTGTATGTGACTTTTCCCCTTTTGTTCTAGGTGCAGAAGCCATTAAGTGGATTGAGGCAGTGGAGCTCCCAGCAAATTCACCTTTTAACTGTGTTCTCATTGTGTGTGTGCACCTCCACAGGGGGTTGTTACACACGGTGCCTGCTGCCCACCTTTCCTTCTGCACTGAAGTGACACAGCACTGTTTCAATCCAAACCCTGTGTAATGTTTGGAAATCAAGGTTGGCATCAAGGAAAAGCTGTGCTATCAGTGCAGTTAACATACCTATAGATTAACATGTTCCCTCTGGATTGCTGTGTTTTTGTCACTGCTCCTCACCTAAGTATTGCTTGGGCTGTCCCACCTCCCCTCATTAACTGGATACTGCTCCTCCTGGAGAATCTGTCAGCAAACACCAGACACCTTCCAAGAGTGTCTGGGACTCAGTCAACTTACAGCAAACAAAACCATCTCTCAGGAGGAAAAAAAAAAAAATCCGTCAGCTTCTCAGAAATCTACCGAAACACAAACCAGGAATTTCTTTTTAAAGACAAATTACCTTTTAAATCCTCCGACTGTTCTAGAGAAAGGAAATTTTATTTCCAATCTAATCTCCTCATGAAATAAGTACTTTTGGATTTTAAAGACCTGACCCTACTAGACTGTCAAAAGAAATGTCAATAATATTACAGTATTTTTTAAATCTAGTCTTAATTTAAAGATCAAAATACCCCTACCTGTCTTCAAAAACACAGAGTAACTACTGATGCTTTACATATTTAGGATGGGAATAGACCCATAAAAGAAAGTAATAGTAGCTGCTGGTTGGAAGGTGGAGGAGTATTATAACCTACTGTAAAACAATTGTTTAAAGAGCAGAAAACTGTTTATACAGTATCATAAACCAGAGGGAGAGAAATATCTATGCACTGTTCAGGCAGAGGTTTTTTTAATTATATGTAAAATTATCTACAGCGTCATTAAAATACCTTCATTTATTGAAATTAACAAAATTTTAATTACTAATTATCAAGGTATTCAGCCCTTTTTTTTTAAAACAGGATGACAGAATTTAGTCCAAACACAAGTGAGAGAAATGCTGACTTCAAGAAGTATTATGCTGTATGGGTGAGACAAATCAGCAGAACTACTGACTAGGAAAATCTTTAGGGGGTTTTGTTTTGGGTTTTGTTGAGACAATTTTGTGTTTTGTTTTGGTTTGGCTTTTTGGTTTTTTAATACAATGGATTAGCCAGCTTCAAATGTAGAACATGCAGTCTATTTAAAGACAAGGTTGGTCTCTAAGCTTTGCTCTGTACATTAAAATTAGTACTGAGGTCACAAATGGCTGCTGGATTAACTGAAGTGACTTCTCCTTAATGATTACTTTGAACAGATTGGTTCTTAGATGTGGGAGTGATCAATAGCTGACCTACACAAAAGTTGTTGCAATATTGATAATGAAAGCATCCTTGGAACTAAAATAAGGATAGATGGAATAAGTCTTAGGAAGACTGAGGGGATTACGAGAAACAAACAAGTTAATTTTACTGTTTAATTTTAATAATTTTTGTATGTTTCAAAAAGAAATCCTGCAAAAAAAGTTGTGTTTTTATCACAGGAGAGACATCTTTTCAGCAGTAATTCTCAGTTCTAACACCTTATCATAAAGACTGACATATCATTTACAAGTTAAAAACCAGTTTCTGAAGGCAACTTGTTCACAACAGATAGTTTCTTGTTGACCTCTCCTGCATTATAACATGGCTTCTGGAGGTCAGCATAGATTATGCAGAACTAAGTCATCCATTTTATCATTCTCTCTGTCAGAGTTCAGCATGTTAAGGGGCATATCAAACACAAGGCCAGCCTCATCTTTGTGTCAACGTCACGTTGGGGAAATCCAAGGATCCTGATGAAACATTCCAGCTAACACACACAGCTGGAATAGTAATATATCCTAACCTAGCTATGCTATAGTGGGATCTAAGAACAATAAAAGGCTTCCCATATTGTACACACGCATAATTTTCTCAATATCTCCAATCAATTAAATGAGATTTTTAAACATCAGACGTCTCATTTAAAAAAAAAAAAAAAAAAAACAGCCAACAAAATGGATATTGACTTACTGTGTATCTTACTGACAAACAACTTGCTGAACTTTTTGACTTTTCCAAAATTCTAAAGTGAAAGTTTTAACATCAGATACCCTAAACAAACCCTCAAGCAGAGTTAAGATCTTTAATTATCTATCTGGAAAGACAGAGAAGATTTTAAGAAGAAAAACTCAATTTCCTATATGCTTTTTCCTTCTCTCTTTCTCCTCAGCAAACTTTTTGACCTCTCAGAGGAAATAATGTCAGACCAGAGAGTTAAATTGGTAAACTTCAGGAAACACAAGTCATTTCATGCATATCTACAACTGCAGAGGTTCCCAGGCCTTCATTAGCACACAACTCCATATGGATGTGGGATTTTACACATGGCTAAAAATATTGTTAAAATTTTCTTAAGCTTGAAACTAAAGTATGATTTTGCTCATGATTTTACCTACATGCTGAAAAGGGAATGACACACATTTACTGCAATGGCTTTGTTTATTTAACTTTCTCATGTTTCTGTAATGATGTAAATAATTATGAAAGTATGAGCTGGACAACTGAACATCAGAATTCCCCAGGACTGGCACAACACAGGCAGCAGCACAGCCAAGTCCTCAAAATAAGAGATATCTCCTAGCAATAAAACACCAGCTTCATTCAGAGAGAATTTCAATCTCTCCAAACTTAGTCCTTGGTCTCCTTACTGCTACAGAGAAAAAAAAAAAAAAAAGTTAACTCTGTATTCAGAAAGAGTGCCTAGATTGCACTTCTGTAAAAATAAATATGTGAATGAAAATGAGCCAACTTCTTTGAACGATGAATACCTCAAGGTCATTAGTAATCTACCTGATATTTTACTACTAGAATCAAAAAAGCTTTATTACCTACTTTGAGCCACCCAAGTTACATCAAGCGTAATCATTGTGAAAATAAAGGCTGTATGAATTTCAGAACTGACATTTGACAATATTTCTTACTTCAACTTTTTTTTTTTGTAAGAGGAGAAAAATGAATGCAGGTGCCTTTTAGAGGTATGAATTAAAAGACCACACTTGCATAACCTGACAAGAAGTAATACCTGGAAACTGAAAAAGCAACAGCTTTTTTACACTCACTGATACACATGACTCATTATAAACTCTGCAAGTTCTATAGCTGGCTTCAGGAAATAATTGTCTGGTGATACATAATGGCAGATACAACCTGAAAGGAGCCAGGGTACAGAAACTCTTTCTGGTTGACATATACACAGAAACAAATATGGTTTCTGGTTTTTATATATGTAGAAACATTTATGTGTGCACCCTTAGCACAGGAAATTGTTGGGCCATTACCTGGTGTGACCTTTATCTTGAAAGCTCCCACAAGTTTCACATGAGGAGCTGCACAGGTCAGGTGCCATTATCTGTAATTTTAGGTCTGACAGCAATTGCCCAATTCATGGTATTCTGGTAAGCAAAGAACAAAGCTAGACCACAGCATGCTGAAACCTTGCACAGCAGCCTGTTCATACTGGATGTGAGGGACAACCAGTGAAAATTTCTATGAACATGCAAGCACTCAACCTCCACCATTAATTGAGCCCCCTGTTCCAAGCAGTTCTGCCACTGCAGTGGTTATTCCTCCTGTGCAATTCCAAACCCAACAGGATTTTTCTGAGCAGTAAAATTAGCCCTTGGCATGGTCATAATATGTTTTTGAACTGACCACTCCATGAAGATGAATGAGTAAGTTCACTTCCCTGCCAATAGTATTGCTTGTGCCTGCCTTGCTACAAATTCTCTAAGACACCTCACATTGATTTACTGGGTGAAGAATGAAAACCTAAGAACCTTACAGCTATATATAAAAAAAAAAAAAATGTATTTCTTTCTGTTTGACAAGACCAAAAAAGATTATTTCCAACATGGTTATAATAATAATAATTTATAAGACCAGAGTATACTATTTTTTCTGAAAATCCCTCTTTAAAAACAGGAAATAAACCATTAAGAATGAAGTGGAAGGGCTGTCTGTTTACCAAGTCAGATTAATAAACCTATTCCCCTTCCATCCTTATCACCGAAACCATCAAGAGACAAAACAAGACATTTCTTTGCCATTTACTATTAATGCTGGTATGTTTCTACTCACAAAATAGAAGATGAAATATACCAGATAGCAAAGTTAATATATCATTATAATACTTATTACTGAAAATCCAACAGCAATTCTTGCAAAGATGTTTTCAAGACGTGCATGCTGAGAATGTCACTTCAGGAAAATTTAAAGAAGTTATGTTTTCTCACAAGATCTTAAAAAATTCTTTGCAGCTGGCATTCTAAGTATTAGTAACCAGCATTTTAACCTTCCACATTTAAGTGTTTACACAATGGGCAACTTTTTTTATTGTAGTAATTTCCTTTCCTTCAATTCCTGGATTTAGAGAAAGTTATCGTTAAAAGCAGACTCTTTTTGCTAGCATTTTATTAACAAGGTGGGGGGGTGTGTATGAAAGCACCTGTATTAATTCAGTCCATTTTCACTTCACTTGGGTTTTGTTGAGTTATAGTCATTATTTGATTTCTATGGCAGTAGCAAAGGTAAGAGGCTACTGGTTTTACTGTAGTTTGGAAGCAACGTGCAGAAAAAGAAGTTCCTCAGAAGTTAGGAAATTCACCAATACTCTCTGCAGCCAACACCACAACACCTGGACTTGTTAGGAAAAGTTACATCAACATCAAGAAACCACTTCATCCCTGACAGACTTTGGCAACTATCTTCCCCATCCTTTAAAAACACTATTAAAACACTTTTAAAACACTATTTAAACACTACTAATTTAATCCCAGAATCTCAAATACTAGTTTAGAAACCCAAACTGAGTTGCATTCGTTGATAAAAACTCTTTGCCTTTGATGCTATTATGCTGCCTTACCTATCCTACAACAGCAAGAATATAAATATTTTTTTTTAAAATCATATTCATGTGTGGTGTTAGGCCTTGTGATAATGTAGCAGACATTAGCATGCACTAATGCCTGTGACATCAAAGGAAAACTGGTTGTGCCATTGTCAGAGTCTGATGTCTTCCAAGACATAAGAAAGAGCAAAAATCAGCCTTGATGTGATTGTAGGCTCTACAATTACAAAACTGGAATTATTCATCACATTTAGCATGGCAGAGGTAAAGGAATCATACTAACTTGGAATGTCCTTGCCACAAGTCATCCTGATGGCACAGGGGCTTTGTGGCCATACTGTAGCTCTTCCCTGTTTCCTAGAGATCTTATTCACTAATTTTACTGTTACTGAGGTCGATACAAAGAGCACTGAAAACAGACTGCAGAACAAAACTGTGAAAATACATGAACTATATACTTGATAGGACTCCACGACTAAACCCAGTTTGTTTTCTTTCACCGTTACTTTCCACCATTGCCAATTTCAACGCTCCTTTCAACATAGCAGGTAAAGCAATTTCTGTCAGCAGCAACATTTAGAGCTACCCTTCAGCTCCCGTTATTTTCAGTCACATCACACTAAAACCTAAAAAAAAGCCAAATTGTACAAAAATAACGTTAAAGGTAAAGAAGCCTCTCATACTGTGGGAATAGATGCATCCACTTAAATAGATGTACATAAAACAAGGAGTTTAGGAAATTCTCTGCTCTATCCAGATGCTTGATAACAAGTAACATGATGTTTCATAATCACGTCTGGACTCTTTTTTTTATTTCTTCCTAACAAAATATTGTATCCTCTGGGCGTGCTAAGCATTTTTATTTCTATGAACAGGGTGATTCCCTTCTTAATCCAGAGGTAATTTTCTAAAACACACACCTTTACAACCCGAAGAATTAAAATACCGTCTTCGGTGCGACCTGATGAGCATGCACCTGTTACAAAGATTTTAAATGGGTTCTTTTCAGACAATCAAGCCGGAGTATGCAGATATTAGGTGTTAAGAGCAGACAGGCACCTCTGAACAGTACGCTCACAGCAGCAATTCCCCCTAAGGCGCGATGAGCCCTCTCAAACCCATTCTATAGGATCTGCGTTCGGCGGGACCGAAGCAAACCTTAAACCCACACTTCAAATACACCGATGCCACCGCTCCACCTCGCCGGGAGGCAACTTTCGCTTCCCTGCTCCCACTCCCACACCCAGGCGGCCGAGGGTGCCCGGGGCGACAGCGGAGAGCTCCCGGCAGCCGCGGAGTTATCCCCGGCGGGGAACGGCAGCGGAGCCCCGCCGCTCCTCCGGCCGCAAACCCCCAACTTTTGGGGGTGGCAGGAAGGGGTGGCCGCCGGGAGGCGCCCGGTCCTGCATCCCTGTGGCCCCGCATCCCCGTCCGCGGCCGGGAGAGGCCGAGCTGGCGGCCGCAGGTGCGGACCCCTCCCTCCCTCCATCCCCTCACAGCCCTCGCCCGCCGGAAAGTTGCGGGCAGCTCGCCCCGCAGCGCGCCCGCGGCCGCCCTCACTCACCGTGGTTGCTGGCGACGTGCCCGGCGGCGGCGGGGCGCGCTGTCAGCAGGGGGAGGAAGAGGCCGACTCTCCAGAGCAGTGCCCTCACCTCACTGCACCCCAT
>VZRH01004878.1:208163-269778 GCA_013397555.1 Urocynchramus pylzowi
CTATTACTATTATTCCATCGAACATTTCAATTTCTGGGTTTCTACAAAGGCAAGAAAAAAAAACAAAAAACGACCCAAAGGAAGATACTGATATCCGTATTAATGAATATAGGTCAACCAGGTGTCTAAATCCACAAGCAAGAGGGGAAAAAAAGAAAAGCTAATTCCCAATGCTTAGCAGTGTTCGAGAATCCCATTGAAGTGAGTGGGTAATGCAGCTACAAGAGTCTGAACCAGAGAATACCAAAGTTCCTGCTGAGGTGCCTAAATGGATGTTCAGAGAAGCTTTGGATGAGAACACCTAGCTTTGTAACGCAAGAATGAAGAATGTTTTAAAAATTATTAATTTAAGGATTGTTTTCAGAGGAATTGTTCAATGAACAAAGCCAACACAGAAATATGTATTTGTGGGTATTTGGAAGGATCTTTAAAGAGTGCAGTGAGCCTACAACATTGCAATATTTCCTATGGTTAGCTGTGTTTACAACGTTGTATAAGGAAAACTTTTATTCAAAAAGAAAGTCAACAAGAAAAGCTTGAGGAAATATTTCAAAATAGAGAAAGAGTGATTAGTATTTTGCCTTAGGTTCAAGGGCAGGTAAAAGGAGAAAGTTAAATGTATAGAGTTTGGGGGTTTAGGTGACCTTTAAACATCCCTTCCAACACAAATTATTCTGATGTCATGAGTCTCAATACTGTTCTGGCTTAGAATTAACACAGCCAAAAGGAAAGCAGCACTAACTGCCTTCCAAGGTTTTGGGTAAGGGGTGAGAATTCAGGCTTTAATTCTTTTGCGGTTCCTAGTTGAGTAGTAAGATTCTTCCCAGCCAGACTGCCATAAACTATTAATGCAAGATATCCTGTGTAAAGGGCCCCAGGTGAAGATGAGTCATTTGGAGCAGTCAAAAACTTTTCACACAACAATGGGAAAGGCCAAAGTGCACAGCAGAAGTGAACTGAGGTTCCTTCCCTCACTTCTGCTGTTGCATGGTGCAGATATGGGGTTTTCCACCAGGCTTTTCTCAGGCAACCCCAGCAGCATGTGTATTTATATGCTTACACATGTATTTATATGCTTATATAAAGTGCAGGCCCTCTCAGACCCTTGTGAGCACTTGTGCATCCTCACACACACCTGTGTGCACATCAGGCAGTCAATTCCTTCTTCAAGGAGCTTGGAAGGTCTGGCTTCCCATTTCTGTTGCTTTTACAAGTTGTGTCAGACTACAGCTGAATACAAAAAGGAGGCAGGGACAGATGTGACAAGAGCACAGACAAAATGAGTGTATTTCCTCTCACAGCTTTGCCTCCTGCCAGCCTTGAGCTCCACAAGTCACAGGAAACTGTTGGGGAACCAAACAGCTAAAAAGAATGGGTGGCATTCCCTCCACAGTGTCCCTGCACCAGCTTTTAATTTGAATTTTAGCAGGATTTCCAGGGGAACAACTGTGTAAGAACAGTGCTCATTCATCTACACACAGATTAATTTTTTGTAACTTTGTGTCTTATTCTGAATTCCAAATAAAATCTTAACCATTGTGCTTTTTCAGACGTATGCAAACTTACTAAGTGCAACAAAGGATAGCAAAAATATTAAATACAAAACACTAGAGTCCTATTTTTACATTTTTCACCCTGAAACTTTTGCCACTTTGTATAATAAACTTCGAAGTATTAAACAGGATGATTGCACCAGGTAAGATAAAGAAGGGGAGCCACAGTTTGAATACCTTTATCCTCAGATTTCTAGATAGCATTGTTTTTGTGGAAGCAAGGAATTCCATATATTACCATTCTTAAAACAAGCCAGAATGTGATCTACCTTGTGAACAGAAAAACATTTGTTCTATTTTTATTATTTTCTTAAATAAAGGGATAATCTTACTGTTAATAACTACAACAACAAAAAAAAACCAACCCAAAACCAACCAAACAGGAGATGTAGAATATAAATTACACACAATGGGTTGTCCTTTTTTATTTGTGTAATTAACTCTACATGATTTATCTTTAGTGCTGTTAATTATAATGAAACTCTGAATTCCTCAAAAAAAAACCCCCAAAAGCCATTAATTTTTTATTTACATTTCTCGTAATATAATGTTGTATTGTGTATTAATCCTTTGAACCATCACTCTTTACTGTCTGTGTTTTAATCTGATCAAAGCAAACATTTTAATTAGGACACTGACCAAGAACAGATTTACAATAAGCTTAAAACACTTTTTCCATGCAGCACTCATTAGGATTTGCTGATGTTAAAAATTCTATGATGTTTGGACCAAGACACCTGCATTAGGATTTTTTGAAGAGTAGCACTCACAGTTGCTGACTTTAACTACAACCTGTATACTAAGGAAAACACAATGTATTATTGATCTCTTGGAATCTGAGGCAAGAGCTTTTTTAGTGAATAGAGCACACTGCTGATTTGGCAGTGTAACCAGAAATGAACTTTCCAATAGTATCTCTTTTACTCAGTTATAAATTACACTTTCTCATAACATTGAAAGTGAATTCCATTTTGTTATACATTATGTTCTTGTGCCTGTAGAATTGTACACTTTTTTTGTTGTTTGAATGGGCAGGCCTTCTACTTTATCAACATCTTTATTTTTTAGTGTGTTTAATGACAGGCTGACACCAGATCGTTATCAATATTTCTTCTTCTTACCATAGTCCCCAAATATGCTCATGGTATGTGCAGCAATTGACATGAAGTGATTTTAAGTATTTGCAGATTTTGACAATTTTCTATTACACATCAAGGGAAGCAAAGTAGAAGTTTAGTAAGTTTTGAGGCTTCTCTCCTATTGTGGATACAGAAAAAGATAAAGAAAGAAAAAGGGATAAGAGTCATAAAGAAAATTGCCTATCCCAACAAATCTTCTAGAAAGTCAAGAATACCATTAGTAAATAGCTAATTGAATTCTGACATAACAATATTATTTGAATTATAGAACCAATATCAACACTTTAGTTATGAATTTACAGTGCTGCAGAACACTTAATATAGGCAATGATTCCTACACATACAGAAAAGTCATTGGCCAAGTGTTGCCTGTTAATTATTTTTGTTCCTAGATTGCATTTTTCTTTTCAGTTGGCTTGTGTATGGTTTGGACCTCTTCTGACCTCTTAGTGAGCACACTAATTCTGACACTCTGCACTGTGCAATTTAATTAAGCAACAATGAACCAATAATACTAAACCACTTTTTAGGGAAATTACTGATAAAAAGTGCAGTATGGGTTCATCCCCATCTCATTACGTGCACAGGCTTAGAAATGCCTCAAATTATTTTTTCATTATACCAAAATTAGAAGATTATATGATGTACAAAAAATGTTAGATATTTTTCAAAGTTTCCATGTTGATGTTACACAAATACCCATATGACAGCACTTCTTCAATTCCAGTATTTCCTTTTACCTTTCCACATTAATTTATAAAATAAACAATATATCCAAATTCTAAAGCAGTGTTACAGACAAGTTAGTTTCCATGCTTTTCACTTGCAGTTTCTTCAAATAAATCTGATTATTTGGATTAATAGGCAAAGCAGTAGATACAGCCTAAGAAGTTTGTGTTTTGAAGGAGGTTTAATATTAATAAAATTGTCCTGGAAATCTTTCAAGAATAACAAATTGCTTGGCAGAGAATATTTTCAATATTTAAATTTAGTGAGTGTAATCTTGCTGTGGCAGAGCAAAGGGATTCCAGATAAAAACAGAAGAATTAATTAAATCACAGATCCTGAAGGAGAGGATTGGAACATCTAGACCACAAAAAGTAAATATTTTGGCCTCATTGAGAGTGAAGGAGCCAAACTTTTCCTCATGGTGTTGGCAGAGGTATTTTCAGAGACGTAGATGTGCATGTGTAGCATCTGAATTAAAATGCAAGAGAGGCCAGAGTTACAGACTAATCAAACTTTGAAGTCCAAAGCAAGTGAACTTTTTATAGAAATGTTTTATCCATCTCACTAAATTAAATAATTCCAGCTGAGTGAATTGCAAATTGAGTTGGGTCTCAAAATGATAAAATAAACAAAATGCTTTGAAAGACAAGGATACAAAAGCCTTGTAGTTACTGGAGAGCAAACCAGATTCTACTCATTCTATCCAAAAGGTCCCCTTGGCATGAGTGAGAGTGGTGAAGTCAGGGCACACAACAAAGCTGGGTCCAAACTCCTTCTCTCCTGCAAATTATAAGATTTAGGGTTAACAGCACATAAATCCTCTTAGGCTCTTTTCTGAGAACATGGAGTACCAATTACTGGTTGTAGTAGGCTATTTGTTTAACTGTTAGAAGTGATAGTGAATACAACAATATCTGGCAGTGAAATGATAATGCTGTTAACGTTTTGGGTGACATTAAAAAGATTATAAGCCCAGTTGTAATGACATACATTTCAGGTTTCCATTGAAATATCATTGATAAAATGATATTTGCAAACAAACAAACCCCCCATATTTACAACTTTAAAAGAGACTTAAATTTGGACCCTTTTATGTGGAGGCAAGAACTCAAAACTTATACCATACCCATATAAAAGGTGAAACCAAAAGTGAGTTCAGAAATAGTAATTCCTCTTGTAGGTTTTGATAAAACTGGAGTTTTGCTTTTGTATGGTGTTAGCTATGGACAAATTGGAGCTGTCTGTATCTAAATACCCTACTTGAGATTTATAATACTTTAGAAAAATTGGAATATTTTCACATTTAGTAGATATTGCTTCTGAAATCAAGCCCTGTGGCTATATACTCTTTTACTTGAACTACTACTGTATGTACTTAAAGATTCAAATCTCCCTGATTGTTTTTCCCTTTTGGTATTTCTGCCTTGTACATGAAAATGAGAAAACGTTGACGCTGGCTCAGTACAAATAACAATAAAGGCAAACAACCAGGCTTATAAAGATGAATATCATTTTGCCCTTATCCAACTGCAGCTTAATGCAGGAATTGCTTCAGGCACCTGAGCAGATGTGTTTGTCATTACCACAGATTAATGTTGTGGTGGAACAGTGACTCCTGTACATATTTGCGTGATTTTACCAACTGGTGTGATGTGATACATCCATTTCTGCACGAGCTGATCTGATCTCCTCCACAAGATCCAGTTCTCATACAAAACTGGTAAAGGATGTAATAACTACATCATGTGTGAGGCAGGGGGGGCAGATTGTGTCGGCACAGGTGATATAATCTGAACAACTCCCAAAAATGATAAATCAAACTATTTTCAGTTATTTGCAAAAGTCCTTCATCACACCACCTAACTAATCTGCTGCAACCATTTATTCCTAAATTCTACACCAAATATTGTAACTAATTTGGGAAAAGTATCAGCATCAAACAGACTATCCCAGATCTGAAAAAGTCTGGTTTTGGCACACACTCACACTGTCATATAGGAAGTAGCCAGTCACTGTAACTGCGGTAAATTTGGATCTCTCAGGCAGACCTTAAAACATGAAAAAGATGTCTTGGAATGGAGATGTAAACTTTGCAAAATGGCAGTATGTCATCGAGTTTATTTACTTAAAATATCCACGAAATATCTAACACTTTTAAATGCAATATTCATTAGTGTCAGAAGCTCTAAAAATTACCATTTTCCTTGGACATCACATTGCCTTCCACCATCAATGACAACTCATTTACTGGATATTTGAGGAATGCATTTGGATGTCCTAGAGAATTTTGCACATAACTGTAAGGAGACATGGGTTTATTCCTTCAGACAGACCATTAAATCCTTATTTATGTGTGTTTAAAGATTTTTAGATTTTAGAGGTGATGAAGTTGATAGCAAACTGGATACTGATATGTACTACTGAAGGAACATCCTCAAAGTTTAGCTACTTCCATAATTTTCATATGTGACTTTCTCAGCTTTTTCCATTCTTATGGCTTTTATAAATAAGGTATTTCCATTATTAGATGCTGGGCTGGGACATTGTGATCAACAGATAGGTACAAGGATATGATTCGAAGTGCTGTTCATGATAAAGAATTAAGGGAATTGTTAAAGAATGTTGCTATGTGCCTGCAAGGCTATTTTATAAAACCTTGGAAATTCCATATTTGCTTCAATAAAATAATTTCAGTCAAAGCAACAAGAACTAAATTGTTAAAAATAAAGATTTGAGCATTAGTCTTGTAAATAAGCATTGTCAATTTATTATTTTGCTAGTATAAGTTTATGTGGTTTAGTGCCTGATCTCTGCCTCATTCAGTGCAGAGGATAAGAGTGTTCAGGGCACTAAAATCAAGTGAAAGAGCAAAGTATTACCAGCATCACTTGCTGTGTGAGTTTCAGGAAGACAAACTCGATTCTGTCCTGACCCTTTGCTGTGACACTGTCTCTGAAGTCAGCCATAATCACAGGTAGCTGAACAGATCATGTAGGCTGGAATTGTCAGGAATGGATAAAACAGGGAGTGACCAAAGGTCAGAAAGTTTAAAAAAGGTCTGATCCCTTTCCTGGACTGTGAGTGTCTCTCTTCCCATCCATCTTGCCATAACCTTTCCTCTAAGTAATTTTTTTTTTTTCCTGTGAGAATAAAGTTTTGGAATACGTTTCTTGCTTGACCAACCACACACAACATTAAGGAAAAATGGGGCACGTTACTGCTGGGAAGTAAGAAACAAAAGACCTTCCGGAGTTTTTCAATGCCAAAGCCATCATGATTTTAACTAAAACTTTGGTAAATGAGAAAGAAATGGCTACACATTTTTAATTTGACCTACACTAATCAACTGTCTGAGGTATAGTGTCAGATTGCAGGATTGCTTCCTCCAATTTCCACCAAATTAAAAGGATAGATCTGTAAGGGGTCTTTGGAACAGGAGGATTGCTCTGAATAAAAAAGCCCACTTTACATTGCAATATATTATTGGTTCTGTTCAGGTCTGTTCAGGTGACAGTCAGAGCTAAACTGGAGCAGAAATAACAAAAAGAACTAATTACCCTGCTGTTAAATCTGGTACAAATGAAGTTTATCACATAGTATATCATTATAGAAGACAGACCCCCTAGAATTACTAACCACATTCTTGTAAAGTCACAGATCTAAGAGGAAGTCAATCAAGAAAATGCATCTTCTGTTAAAAATTTATGTGAAAGGGCTTAGTTATCTTTTTGCAAATAAGTCATTAATAATAATAATAATAATAATAATAATAATAATAATAATAATAATAATAATAAATTAAAATTAAAATCTAAGGTGTGTATGACAATTTTGTGCTACCAGCCTCTTGGAGGGCTTGCTTCAAACCTTGAAACTTCCCTGCTTCCAATGATTGTCTCTACACAGGTGTCTGTGGCTTCGTCTTTGCTGCGATTCATTATTTCCTTAGAACTTAAGAACTTCTGCCTGACTTTGCCAAGATCCTTCTCTGCCACAACTTCATCTGGCTGCCTTTTCCTAATCCTTGCAGTGTTTTCTAATAATGTGGAACAGGATTTTAACACCTCTTTCCTAGATGCATGGTTGCTTCTATTCACCAGGGTTTATCCTCAGTGTAATTTGCTGTGTTGCTGTGGAAGCTATATAAAAATCACCAATGACCATGGGCTATTTGAAAATATCCTGTCAGGGCTCAGACAGGATATTTTCCTGGAGAACATTGTTTTCCTGGGGGTAAACAATGTTCTCCACAGGCTTTGAGGAACATGTGTTTGTCAACATTTTATTCTGTACATTTTATCTCCAATCCACAGTACTCAACAAAGCATCAGTTGTGACTATCCTGTCCACTGAATTTAGTGAAAACTGGCAGTGTTCCAGTAGGACAATTCTTTTGAGCTTTAAAAGATGAAAACCGCCCCCCAAACTCATATGTTCAACACAGAAAATGTTCCACTTTGGTTCCTGAAATCTATTCATTTGGATCACCTTAAACACTTTCTCAGCTTTGTTGATAATTACTAGATCATGTAAGAATGAACATAAATTACAATGACCTCTTTAAAAAAAGCCTTTTAAAGTGTCTATCTGGGTGCCAACATTATTTCTGTAAAGAATAAGATGTTTCTGTAAATAAAAAAATGACTAAATATACTTATTGTGGTCATCAACTGCTGATGTAACAGGAGAAAACTACAATAATAAAGGGTAGGTGTTGCATCTGGGAACCTAGCAACTGAAGAAGTAGCTAAAATCTTACATTATTATTTAGCATTACACACTAAGAATAACCTCATATTTTGATCTGTGATGTTTATTTAATTCCAGAATTTGAAAGACATCCATAATCACTGAAACTAAAAGGCAATAAACAGCAATTATATGAGTATAA
This sequence comes from Urocynchramus pylzowi, assembly GCA_013397555.1. Lineage (NCBI taxonomy): Eukaryota > Metazoa > Chordata > Aves > Passeriformes > Fringillidae > Urocynchramus > Urocynchramus pylzowi. The sequence goes on from VZRH01004878.1 coordinate 216,476, forward strand.
ACTAGACATTTCAATTTAGAAATGTAGCTGTTTCTAAGAGAAAAAGAGTCTTTGAAAGAGAGCAAATCTGTTTGAACTGCTGATCATGGGATAATCAGTCACTCATAATAACTCAAGCAAGAATTTTAAATATCTTGGCACAGATGTTGTTAATATCTAAGCCTGAATTTTAAAAACATCTTTTCAAGGTGGATTGCTGTTAATTCTGAAATATTTACTTAATGCTATATTTAAAGTTAACAGTAGGCAGAAGTTAATGGGTCTTGCCCTAAGGGCAAATGTTGTTCTCATGGATATGAGAAAGGTGAAATAAAATATTGTCACTGACACTGCTTTAAAAAACTCTATTACTTCTGACTTCTTTAAACAAGCAGTTTTCAAAATACAAAATACAAAACCATTTTAAATTATTTTATAGCCAGAAGGCAAAGAATGGGTGAGAACTTAACCCGTTCTTACCTTCTTAATATTTCAGAACTAATCCTAACCTGACACAGCTTGCTCTAAATACTAAGCAATATCAACAAAGCTAATTTTTCAGGGAAACAAATTAATCTTAAAGATGCTTAGTGTGAATAAAATGAACAGTCTGAACTGTTACTGGGACTGTCAAATGAGTTTAAGTTACTCTTATGCTTGTTTAATTGGTGGATTTTGACTGTTGTAGGGATTAGGAATGAGAAACAGGACTAAGCTTTTATGGCTCTCTGTTACATACGTGATGCCACTAGAGGGACATGTACAGCCAAGAGTCACTCACATGGGCTTCAGAAAGAATTGGAGATCATTTATTAGCAAAAATGGAAATATTAATAAACAGCAGTTATATCTATATTTTTTTAATCACACCTAAAAAGTGACTCATTCTTTCAGTCTCTGTCTTTTGTTATGAGTATCTTAATTTATTTTGTTTGTAATATTGACATCCTAAAAAACCTCAGGAACATAGCTTTTCAATTATATCATGTGGCTAAAAATAGGCTCTTTTGATTTCTGAATCTGATTTAAGTGCCTTTAAAGTTATCCTCATGCCTCTTGATTAAAATTCAGTTTATACAATTCCAAGAGTTCGTTTGTTTCTGTGTGAGCAGGGTGATGTCATAAAACAGGATGCAAAGTAAACAGACAAACTTATATGTAGAGATACCATGAATATTCCATGAAGCAAAATGATTGAAGGGTTCTCAAATGAATTTTGAGAGGAGGTCTTTGCAGTGATCTGGCTGCACCACTTAAGTGAGCTGCTAAAATGGGACAAGGAATTTTCTACCCTGCATTTATAAAATTAACTTGAACTGCACTAAAAAGGTATTTCTGTCCTTTAAAGCTTTTCAGCATATCTGTTCCAGATAGTAAAATATGCAACATTAGCCCAAGAAGAGAAACGTTGTATTACTGTAAAAAAGAAATAAATTGTCAGTGATGTATGTAGCCAAACTATCAGAAAAAAAAGATATTTATGAAGGTGCTGCTGTAAAACTCAAAGTGTGGTTAAAATACATTGATAACTGGCTTCATGTTTATTCCAGACAATTTATATTAGCTAATAGAGAATGAAGTGGGGCTGTTTCCTTTTATCATTGAAAGGCTGTAGACAATTGAATTTTAGCTATAATTTTGGACCTTATAAAATTAAAAAACTTCAAAATCACTGCTCTGAAATTAAAGACACAAATGAGTTGAGTCATTTAAGGTAATGACAATTTTGCCCTACTGAAATGGTTGGATCTAATTCAAAGCAGAAAATGTCATTATATGTTCTATTACCTCTCTAGTTCATGCAAACTGTGTTTACTTTATCTAGAAAAATACCATTGGCAGAAAAAGAAACACCTTTAAATCTTTCCAACTTGAATTTGAAAGTAGTGCACAAAAAAAATCTGCTTTCTAGTGCCTTTAAAGAACATGTTCCTATTTCTGAATCAAATGGAAAACTTGATAAATCTTTATGCATTAGTGGGAGAGTAAATTATAGTAGACAATAAAATATTAGAATTGGTATCCAAAATAGTATTAGTTTAAGAAGAATGCAGAAAACTTTAGCATGTGCTTCTTAAAATGGATCAAGAGTACTGAGAAAATATATTCATAGTTTGACCAACAGTTTGATTTTATAGTAATATCTCCTCTTCATATTTTTACAACATTTTATTTAAATTATTTTTTGCCCTTGAAATACCTAAGAACAGACCCAATATTTTTGTGCCAGTGTGTGGCTTTTCTGTCAATTATTTTAAGGAGAACTGCAAATGTGACAGCAGACCATTAAATAAAGAAGATGACTTACCTTACCTCCATGAAAACAAAAACAATGAAAAGAAAACTTAATTGAATAGAACAGAATATTTTTATTAAATCAGCAGCATAGGTAAAACTTTCCTGTAAGGAGTTTTTCCCAGCCACCTCTGTTAAAATGCAAGAAGAATAAAACATGGCAAGTTCTGAACTGTGGTGATTTATTGGCTACTGGGTACTCAAGTGGTTTCTTCTCTCTTTTTGTCCATGAAAAGTTGTCACTCACCATTAATTTACATCTCACGTATTTTCTGAGTGTGAAACAGAGGCTTAGCCTGGAAAGATAAGTTGGCTTTTCTGCCTCTAATAGCTGCTCAAAAATACTGAATTATTACTCTGCCTCTGATGGTTATCAAATATTCTGCTGTGTATTATCTTATTCTAGCACAAATAGCTGGACTTACTAGAAGAGGATTAATGGATGGGGTCTACACTCTGAGAAAATTTTTTCAAAGTTATGAAGTGTGGTGGTTACTTGTGTCTATTGAAAGGTTACTTCAACCAACAATGTCTTGGAATATTTCCACTTCTATTACAGATTTTGATCTAATTATAAAGTCTAATTATAAGAAACATAAGAAGAGTATAACTTTGTGAGTGACCAGGTAAGGAAGAACCAAATGTTTATGTGGTTATTTTGAGGCTTCCCTGACACCTTTGTGAAAGACAATATTGGAGATGTGATTTTTTGCAGAGCTAAGCTGCAAAGACAGGAGCAGTGACTGGGCACTGTGCAGGGAAAAACTGTTCAGGATGCACATAATGCTGAGAGGCTGCAACATGCAGCAGCTGTGCACTGTAAATTCAGAATCCAGACTGGCAAAACTGGCAGCCAAGTTCTACAGGCATTAGAAAAATGCAGTGCTGCACTACATCTTTTCCAAGCCACTTAAATGGCTTTTTTTTGCTATTCAGTACAACTGCACTTGACACAACAAGTAATTCCTAGAATGACACCAAAAAAAAAAAAAAANAAAAAAGAAACAAAAAAAAAAAAAAAAAAAAACCCACCAAAAAACAACAACAACAAAAAAACCACCAAACTAAAAAACCTTAAGAAAGTTATTTGGACATCCAAAGTAAAATTTATCCCATTAGACAACAAGGAAAAGCAAAAGACAGAAACGGACTTTAACTTTTAAGGAGTTGCTGAAGCTTGTATTTCAGATACATTAACCCAAATAGACTTTTGTGGTGTTAGAAATACCTGAGGTTAGGAAGAGAGGACTTACATAACCAAATGTTTTGATGGAAATCTATAAAACTAAAACTTTTGATGGAAATCTATAATTAATTTTTTTTTTTTACACTAAGTGGATTAAATGGAATAATCTTTTTTGGTTGTTTTTGTTTTTGCATCATCTGACACTATCTAAACAGGCACTGTTACTAAAGGAGTGTGAATTGGGAAAAGTGAAAAATGTAAGAGAGGCAGTTCAATTTCTTCCCCATGCAATTCTGTTTTAAATCTCTGGACAGGTTAAAATTCACACATATCAAAAAATACCAAAACAAAACCAAAACAAAATACCAAAACAAAATAAGCATTAACATTTCACAGTAATTGGAATATCAGAAAATCTTTTGCTATTAGGAATTTAGGAGCACATATTAAGCCAAACCACTTAATCCCAACCTGAGAATTAAATTCTCTCACCTTGTCTCTCTCCCTGGTCCTCTCCCCATTTCCTTCTCCCTTCATAGAGAAATCTGTTGGAGATGAAATTTCAGTACCAGAACTGGATATTTGGTCTTTAAAAAAAAAAAAAAAATTAGTTTTACACTGCTTTCATCAAGTTACTCATAATTTTACTACTGATATTTCTAAAACCAGAATTTGTGTTCCTGATTACTGTTGCCTCCATAATTTTTGGCATTAGATTTTAATTCTAATTTTACCAAAGGCAGTGTATAGATTGGACAGGCTTCTGAAGGTGATTTCAGCTGAGAAAACATAAACATTTCTTTGATTTTAAGGGGAGTCTTACATAATTTACTGTCAGAATCAAAATTCTCTTTTCTGAAGTCTTTTGTGGCATTGTCATTCCATGGCTAGTAAGCTTTTATTTAATTTGCTAATTCCTCACATCAAACATGTCCTTCTCTTTCAAAATATATTCTTTGTTAGCTATAGTTTTGCTTGACTTTTTTGAGCACGTCTCTGACCTTAACTTGTCAGTATGAATTCTGGAAAGCACTTAAGCATCCTTTGGAGCAATAATTTTATTTAATTAAACCAGCTATTTTTAAGTATATTTGGAGATGAATCCTTCTTATAAAAACCCATGAAATATGGAAGAGGTGTTTGTGGGAATGGATCTCTCCTTTAACAATATATTGCATATCAAAAGGTTTATATGGAGTTGTATTTGTAGTAACTTCACCTTTCAGGCGTTCACAAGATTCTTCCAATATTCTGCTGATTGGTGTTTTCCAGTGTCTTCTGATCTTTGGACCCAAGTCACGAGTTTAGTCATAGACTAAATGGGAAATGTATTGATATGCATGAAAAATGTCATTTTGACAGGAAACTTCTTCCTTTATGTTTATCCCTTTTGGAAAGTGCCACACTCAGGACCCCCCTCTGCCTTGAGGCATCTCTAGCAGCACTTATCAAAGACATTCTCCATCAAATCAGAGTCTGACAGAGCCTGGTGCAGTCATGAACCCTCCCTGGGGTACACAGTGCCATCAACCCCCTCTTTACAAGCCACCAGGGCCCTTGCCTGGCTCGTGCTCAGCTGTTGCTGTTTGAGCAAACAGAATAATCACAATTCCTGGGCATCACAGCATTCCAACTTTGACCTCCAGAGAGTCTCCTGGACACATCTCACTTGTGAGATCAGAGATGGTTTGTTGTTAATGCCAGGTCCAATGGCCAGTTTTTATTCTGGGTACAGAGCATAAAATATATTTAGAAGCTTGAGCACTGAGTTAGGAGTGCAATGTTTGAGCCTAAAACTTTTAGAGGCTGGACCCTGTAGTGGACTTTAGTCTCAATTTACACATTTAAATTTTCTCCAATGCACATGGGAATAATGACAGTCTTTGGAATGGAATTCACACGAGTAACACACCAGGGGATGTCTGAACTAGCAATAGGAAATGATCAGAATTTTTTTGTTGTTGTTGACTTCTAAAATGCAATTTTTTCAGCTAGAGTTTTAGATTCTTAATGCCACAGATTTGTGGAGCAGAGTGGAAGAGAGGGCGAGGTATGTGTTTTGCACTACAGATGGGAGAACTGCTTCCTACATCTGTAATTAGGATTGCTTGTCCCTTGAATAATTTGCACTGTTTCTTTATTATATAATTAAGAACATGCAGGTTTTTCTTGATCTTATTTTCGTTGAGTTTGTTTGGGGGTGGGCATTTTATTTATTTGGTTAATTTTTTGTTGTTGTTGTGTTGGGGTTTTTTTTGCAGATGATCTAAATAAGGAATTTCCGTATTTTATATATATATATATATATGTAACCTGTATATTTGTGTTGTGGACTGGTTTCTGTGGAAGGAGTCTAAGAGTGGGTGGGGTATTTGGGAGAATATTTTGTCTCCTCTTTTAGCTGTTCCCATCATCCACATTAGGTTTTATCTCTTTAGCAGGTTGCACATAAAATTCAAAGAGGAAAAAATAAGTGTTTATCACAACTGATACACTGGAAAATAACTTTTGAGCTGCAGACAGCTTGAAAGAATGATGCCAAATGCTGAGATTTTTCTAAAATTTCTCAAGTTCACAGATGTAAACCACAACATCTCCTGTGTGGCAATGGTTAAAGTCTGTGTTACTGGAGGGAACAGAGTTATCAGCAATAGGAAACTCCTTGAACTTCTGTTGCAGTTAAGGAGCCTTGAAAGAGTCTTTGGGGAAAAAAAAAAATCTACATTTCCATATCTTAAAAATGGACCATGTTAAGCTTAATTTCTTTGCTCACAGGTTGCTCAACTCCTGCAATGAGGATGTACAACTTTAATTACATTTTCTCACTACGGAACCCAATACACTTTTCCACAGGCACATGAGCTACAATTTTGATATTGGTCAAAATGATTCCTTCTTAAAATTCTATTCAATTAATTTCCTGGTAATATTATCATTTGCCATGCATAGAGACAATTTTTTTTCCTAACACATCTGTTTTAAACACTTTTGTTTAAATTTTCTCAGTGTATATTCTATTGTTGGACAATTACATCTATGCATTGTCTTTTTAGAAATACCATCTTACATTAAATTTATATAAAATCTTCAGAGTTTCAGAAAAACTACTGTGAGGTTCAAAGGTCATGAAAATATCCAGCCATATATTCTCAGTGCTGCATTTCTCACTTTTTTATATTTTTCTTTTTGTGACTTAAATGGAACTTAATAACTTACAAATTTGCAACTTCTTTCTGTAATAGTTAATATTTTTCCTAATTTCTAAAAACCAGAATTCTCTCAAGATCCTCAGAAGTAATTTGTTTTATTAGATTTACTATCTTTTGAAAAACAAAATAAATTGCTGTGAGAATAACATTTATGGGCACAGTTTAATAACAGACTTTGATTTCTTAAGTACATCATGATTAAGTATTGAAGATATACTGCAATGTTTTATTTGTTTTTTCCATTAGAGATTGCCTATTACACCATTTTCAGACTGTAAATTATTTACGTCTGTTGAATATTCTGCCTTGAATAATTTATTTACTCTGGAATTGTAAATTGCAATATTCTGTCAAATTTCAGGCTATCTAGTGAAAATAATCCAATTTATTAAGCACTGGTATTATTGGTTACATGGGATTCCCCAGTAACTTCTACACAGCACTAGAGGAACTTTGCTATGAGAAAGGAAAAGACTAAACTGGGCAAAAAGTCAGGAAATTAACAAGTCTGAGAGGTTTCTAATTGAGGCAATGAAATCAGATTCCAAAACCAAAATACTTTGCGTATTTACCATTTGATTGGTTATAACGTGTCAGAGATTTTGATTACAGTCTAAACCAATTGTCATTTAATTGTCTGTTTTATTTACATAGCAGCAACTGACAGCAGTGCTTAGCTCTCTTCTGAAAATCAGTGTACAATTTGCATGAGCTAATAAAAAAAAAATTGTATTCCAAAAGGAGAATGTGTGATTGCTTTTTCAAGTAAGAGATATGTTGGAAAAATAACTGTAATATTTCTTTTTTGTTTCAGTCTTTGAGAAACCAGGAAAAATAAAGCTTGGGTGCCTTCCAATCCAACATGGAAAGTATTGCCTTATTAAGGTTAGTTCCATTAAACTTTGTGGAAGCAAATTTTCTGAGTAAGGCAAATAAGATTTGGCCAGTGATAGAATATGCATTCTTTTGAAAAATATGCATTCTTTGGAAAAATAAACTAACAGACTGTCTCCCATAACAGCCCAAAGTTGGATTCCTGCTGACCCATATGGGCTGTGCAGTAACATCCAGGGACACTGTTCTGGCATAATCCATTCCATAGTGAACAAAAAAGTGAAAACCTTGTTCTCACAAGAGATAAATCCCCTTTTTGACACACAGTTGAACAGCTGTGAAGTCAGTATGGTAATGGATAGTTATTTGAATAAGGAGACACATCACAGGCAAGATTTTTCGTTCTGTGCTTTCTAGAATGTCATTAGCCATGATCCTTCCCAATCTTATGCTTGGTTCTAATTCTTCTGTTTGAGAGGTGTCTGCCATGCCATAATTATCCTTTTTAAACTGGGCCAATGCAGAGTAATCCTCTCCAAATCCAGTGGATTGCAGTAGTGCAAAGAGCAGAAACGAGCAGCTCCCAATTCCTGCCCTGATGTACACACAGATTGCACACCCAGAGGATGAGGTACTTCTGTAAATGCTGGACTAGTGTTCTTTAAAGGGCTCTCTATTAATGCTGCTTTATTTTATATATTAAGCAATTTAGTTTTAAATGGAAGACAATAGATTTACATCAGACAGAGTCAGATATTCCTTACTAATTGCAAAGTGGATTATGCTGCCTATGAAATTATGTCTGCCTTCGGCCTTTCCAGAAGAAAAGATTGGAAAAGTAAAACTGCTGCAGATTACAGCAAGATGTTCCTATTATTCTGATGGCTACAAGTGCAACCAGCTTCAGCTTGTTCCAAAACCTAATTACCATTTAATTTCAAGTATTCTATCCACCCTTTTTCTTTTCCTTCCAAAGAAAAAGGAGTTCCAATACCAAGTGACCACGTGGTTGTGTTTCTTCTTTCAGATCTGAAAGCAAGGAAGATTTCAGTTATTTAAACCAGCTAAACAATTCAAGATACAAGCAAATCTGACCTGGATGGGTACCAATTAGCGAAAATGGGATTTTTGGCTGATTCCCAGTTTTCCAGCCACTAGAGGGCAAGGTTTTTCTGTGTCTTTTTCCGTGTGAGGAAGAATTTGACTCCTGACAGGGAGATGTTATTTCCTTGTAATCATATATGGCCTTGAACATGCCAATCAACGAGCTATGTTTGGACTGGAAGGCTTTCACCACCGTGGAACAACATTAAAGGAACAAATAAAATTTTGAGATGCCTACAAGAGGATTACAAGAGGATTTTCTTAAGCTGTTGGTCATAATAAACATCAGCCTATATTAATTCAAATCCTCACTAACTTAATGTATGCAACCTGCACCTTTTTGTCAGTTGTGTTATTAAGTTCTTAAATGTACCAATTTAATTTGGAATAAGGAGGGCAGGTCCTTCACACCTCTGGAATTTGAAAGGCAATGTTTATTCTCAGATCAAAACAGGTCAACTATTTTTTTTATGGAGAGGTATATGGAACCTTCTCTTTGCTTTTCTTCTGCTCGTGGTTTTTCCTTTATTTTTCTGTGGACATGCATTTCCTCTTCCAAAGATACATAACCTCTCAGGTTTTCCAACAGAAATTTAATCCTTTTTTTTTTTTTTTTTTTTTTTTTTTTTTTTTTTGTAAGCTACCACTGTGATTTTTAACACATTCTGATTTTTTGTGTGCTATTTTTGTGGGGGAAAAGAAAACCACTTAAAAAATTGTACCTATTCTATCTTACAGAGACTTTAGTTGATCTTCCTCTTTGGTGTTTTTAGACAGGATGGATATTACAAAGTTCAGTTCTGAATCAATGCAGAAAAATTATTTGAAGGGAGCATTTTCATTTGGATAGATCCTCAAAATCACTGTGTGGTCCTCAAGAAAGTCCATCAAACAGATATAAGAAACAAAAATACAGCATGAATTTATTTAAGAAAGAATCCAGAAGCAGATTGAGTTGCACTGTAGGAAAAGCTGTGTCTGTAAGGACTGGAAAATAAAGGCCACAAGAATGTCTTAGTTTCTTTTATCTAAGTATATTATCTTTCCTGACACATCTTTTTTAACAGATAAGATAGGAAAAAGAACTGAAACCCTTCTGTACAACTGGAATTCTACCCTGGAGAGGTGTTCAAGCTGTGAGTGCAGTAATATATCTGCAGTCAGAGATTCTGACTCTCAGTTGCCCCGTCAAGTCAGCAGAGCTTTACAGTGCCAGGGAGGAAAGCACTCAAAGTGGGAAGAGAGATAAAACATTTACAGCTGCCTCTCCATTTGGAATATACTGCCTGCTACTATCCTGGGTAGTCTCTACTGTCAGAAGTGTAGTTTCCCAGCTGAAAAGAAATTTTAAATGCCATTTTCAAATATACATATTTTTAAGTATTTCCCAGTCAAAATGTAATAATGCTTTCTGAGTACAATCTCATTGTTCTGTATAAAAATATGAACAATGGGGGACCAAATTACAGGAAAGGTCTATCATTGCTTTATTTTGAATTCCACTCTAACATTTTAAATTGTAAAAAGAAGAGAGAAACTGTAAACTCTCAGTTTTCTCAGGAGAGAAACTGTAACCTCTCCATTGAATGCATTGCTAATACCAGTCTAAGAATGCAGTGTTCTGTAACAATATAATAAAATATAATAATATATTTTATATAAATATATAAAAAATTATTAATTTTTATATATAATATATTTTATAATATAATAAAATATAGTATAATATGATCTTTAAAATACCATACAGGAATATATATAAGGCACCAATAAAACAAAGTCAGTTTGTTTTCCTTCAGCTGAGGCAGCTGAAGGCACCCTGTCCCCTGCCCCATCAGGTGACCACATAGCTCAGGAATGATCATGACAATATCAAATGGCAAAAAGTTCTTTGGGATGTCTTTGGAAGGTGGATGGATGAAGTGAGAAGATTTCAATTTAGTCCCTCCAGCTCTGTGCATTACAAAATACGTAAAATCCTTGGCAAGTAAGAACTTGCATGCATGACATGAATTTTATACAACTATAGGGATTTCATTGTTGCACTTGTTAGAAGGCAATGTGAAATGGAGGGGGGAAAATCTGCACAGCTGTGCTCTGACATTTTAAAGCAGAACTTCTATTCACCAGTCTCAACTACTTTCAGGGCATCATTTAGTTTATTCCTTCCCATGTTAGCAACAGACATGAATTGTTTGTAAGGAAAACTCCTTTTCCCCCATCCATTAGTCTGGTTATCTCATTACAGCAGAGGAAAAGGTCATTTTTGCTCATATAAAATGTGGGGTTTAGGAATTAATAGTTTTAAATCTGCAGAAACTTTGATGGCATTGCAGATACTTTTGTGTAATAAATAATGTATAGGGAATAACATTTATTACAACTGTTTGCTAGTGTATGAAGCAGCCTCAAAATTCACCATCTTTCAGTGTGTAGTTAGTATATTCTACATCACCAAGCAGATTAATTGTGTGTCTAATAAAAGTAAAAAGTGTAATTGCATGGGTTTGCTCATAGCATTTTGATTTACAGTTTGAGTCACTCAAGGACAAAATTATGACTGTTTTCTTTATAAATAAATAGGAAGTGATATGATGGGTTGTTTAATTCATATCTTCTAATTATTGCATTTTTTTTTTCTTCTGTATTTATCAGAACCTAATGTATTTGTGGCTTTTTCTTCCTAATTGTCTTTTTAAAGATGCTTCCGCTTCTCCCAGGGACAGAGTCAAAAAATTAAAGATTCAAGATGTGTCATCATGAAAAAAGAAGGCCTTGCCTAAAACCTTTAATTTCTTTCCAAGGACTTGCTCTTTGATTTTTTAAGACATAGGGTAATGACCTTCAACCAATTTCTCCCTGTTTGTGAACTTGCTCTCAGTGTGGTTTTTTGTGTGTGTTTTGGTGAGCTTTTCACATATTCACACACAAGCCTGAAGTGATATGAACTGGAAAACACAGTTCACATATTGAATTAACATCCTCTAAGGACACATTTCTAAGAATTACTTTAAATCCCTAGCTATAAGTTATGGGTATGCAGTTGCTTTATCTCACCAGAAATTCCAAAATCCTGCTCGTTTCTTAGGCCAACTGTGTGAAACCAAATTCTCATGGGTGACTGGAAAGGCATGACTTGTTCTGAACAGGGGAAAAGAAAAGTAAGAAGGAACTCCAGCTACTTTCAGCAAATCAATAACTCATTATGATCCTTTGTAAAGCAAACTTCAAATCCTAAATTTTAGAAGTGTACTGTTTTACACAGTGTCCAGCAAATTTTTTCAATAAAATATGCAAAGCAAATGGCAACAAAATTCCAGCAGGGACACAGTTGGTGTTGTTATAACATACAAAGTCACAGACACACTTTGCAAGCTTTGTATTATCTGGCTTTGATCTCATTCACAATTTCTGATTTCAGTCCAGTTAATGCTGATGTGCCACCCCAAGATGCATGGTGGCTGTGTCACTGGTACAGCTGCCTGATTACTCTTAAGTCTCAGTGGTAGATGCTCTCCTAATGAGCCAGGATAAAATCATTAAGAAGTAATTGTGTGCAGGTTTTACAGATAAGTCTCTGCTCTGCAACAAGGCAACCTTGACAGACAGTAATATTTCTAAGGCAAGATACTCCTCCCTTCTTGTTTAATGAGCTATAGATTTTTAATCTGGGGGTTTTGGTGATTTGCAGGATGAATGCACCAGAGACATCTGGATGTTATACATGGCTGTATTTGCACAGACAATGGGGAGATGGGAGCCAAATCCAGCTCTCAGTCACCCCAGAAGTTGCTGTTTCCCATGGTAATTTTCAATCCCAAATCCAAATGCATATTTGCTTTCCAAGGATGGGCTGTGTTTTCTACTAATCTTTTGAGTAAGTGAAAACATAAAAACCCAGGACTTGAGTTACGCAGCAAAACTGGAAGAAAATCCACTTCCAGTTTGTGAAATCATTGAGAAAATTTTTGCAGCAGCAGGTTTTCCTTCTCTTGAAGATGGAATGCTGCTATATCATGGATATTCAAAAACCAGCCAATGTCTCTGAAAGAATAAGGAAATTAAAGATATCAATTACTTGAAAAAAATTGAAATATTGTTAGTATACTACATTCACCATTAAACACAGCCTAACACTCATTTGGTAATAGTATCTATGAAAATAGGAAAAGCCCCATATAAACCAGTTAAAATATGTCCCAAAACATATTGAGAAAGATTGTGAAATTTACAAGAAAATAATGACACCATTTAGAAGTACCTGTTCTGCTTTTCACTGGCTTTCATGGTTTCATAAGAGCAGTGCTGGACTCTACTTGTACCATGTTGCTACCAAAATTTCAAGCTTTTAGTAGCAGCCACTACACTGCATCTCCTTCATCCCACTGTACCTTGGCTTTGCCTGCTTAAGATCATGACCCTGTCATGAACAGACATCCAATAAAAAAGAAATAGCTAAGTTGGAAAAGAACTAAGTTGAAAAATCTTTGATTTATCAACTGTACAATAATATTTTCTCAATTGTCCTTATCAATTTTCACCATCTCTTGATAAGAACAGTAACAAGAGCAAGTAGCAGATGATACTGCAAAGGTCTGATTAAAGATATTCTCATGCAAGTTAAGTCAATTCACTTTGGTTTATTCTCCAGATATTGGTGCATCCCCCCAAAATGAAGACACAAAATAAACTTATGCTGACTACCTCATCTATGGGGAGCATATTTTGTGCAATGCTTTTATGTCAGTTCAAAATACCAGAATTTAATTCCAGCATTCCATCTGATGAACTCCCATTTCTGACACACCAAAAGGAGGGTTTTGCCTAACAAGGGAGATGGAAAAATGGTACTTTGTCTGATGCTCTGCATCTACCACTTTTTCATCTATTATTTTGGTCTGGAGACAAAAAGAGACAATCAGCCTTAAACTAAACCCTAGTGAGGATTGAGGGGTTTGGGTTCACATTATTTCCATTTGGAGTTTTCAAAGGCAGACCATGGGAAGCTATGTAATTTCAAGGAAACCTCTTAAAACAGCAGTAGGAAAGGTATAAAAATGTGCATAGTTGACATTATTTCATGTTGTAGATCTCCACACACACATTGTGGTACATCCTTAACTTCTCAGATTAAAGAGCTCAAGTTCCCCTGAGCCCTTTTCATGATTTTTACAGATTTTCAGCTCCTGGTTTTTTTTTGGGAAAGGATAAATCCATTCTCTCACATCATAAGGCCCATTTTAACTCCCCCAGTCATTATAAAACAAGTGCTGCTTGTTTTCTCTCCATACTGTCTCTCTCCTTCTCTCACCTCGCCTAAACTGATATCTTTTTTCTAGGTATTTATGATGATAATGGCATCTGTGCTGTTCAATGAATTTCTTCTGTATTTCCACCCCTCCCTCTACCACCAGCTGATGTTACACTACAAAGCCCTGGCCCACAAAAGGGAAAAGCTTTGGTCAGGCCCTCATGCTGCTGATTCACAAGGGTTCTATGAAATCTTCATCTTAGTACCATAATATCAAATCAAAGGGAAGAACTTCTCTCATTTTTTTCCCCTGCCTTTGGAAAATAAGAGAATTTGATATGTCAAACAAGAGATGCTGTTACATTAAAAAGACCAGAGAAGAAGAAATTATTTTTATAACTGGGCTGGAAGGAGAACTGACTTTTGCACCTGGTTTCAATATAAAGTTTTTTATGTGTCCTTCAACAATTCTCTAACTATGGCACATTTTCCCTTCTGTATAAAATATAGATTACACTTTCTTACATCTTTGACTTTAAGAATTGAGGCCTTGTCTCAGAATGAGCTCTACACATTTTGATCTTTGTTCAAGGCTGACACCTGCCCCACACAATGCTCTGTAGACACAGGGTAGTTTAGGGAGCACCTCTTTTGTGAGTTCAGAACGTGATACCCCCACAAAAAATGTCAGTCCCATATAGTGAACCTTTAGACCAGACTGAAAGAGCAAATCCCATAAAAGCATTTATGCCTTGTCTGGATAATTCTACTAGTATCTCAAAACTCAGCTGAAAGGATATATTTTAATTTTCCTCTAGATTGTCTTCTTATTCCTGGAGCTACCTAATTTTTAAGACCACTCATGTATCACTGATGTTATAGGAAAATATGATCAGAATCCATGAAGACAATGCACAGTTATAAACTTATTTGTTTTCTGATTTCATTCCTGGAGGATTTAGCCATTATATAGGTAATTGGTGACATTTTCAAGTCTCCAATCTCCTCTAATGATAGACATTATAAATTGCATACTGAAAGCTATTGATTACTAAATTTCTTTCTGCAACTGAAAACATTCAGTGTCTTCAAGGAACTGACCCTAACTCCTCAGCCTTCTGTTTATATATCATATTTAGACTATCCACCCCATAAATGACATCATACATCCTGTCAAAAGTCCTTTAAAATATCAAGGGTTTTTACAGAACTGTGTAAATGCACTTTAATAAATCTGTTCACCTTAAGGATAGGAGGATATGAAACTTACGTGAAAGTTGGAAAGGTAGTTTCTAACTTTCCATCAAATATGGAAATGAGCAAGAGGAAGTTAAATCAAATAAAGTTTCTGTAATTTGAGGAAGACGTCAGCCACATATGGGAAAGAAATTTAAAAAGAAGTGGATAAAAAGCAGAACAAAACATTAAGATTGGTAACACCTTTATCTGTTTACATAACTAAAGGAGAATTTCCTGGAAAACATTTAATTTCATTTCTCTAGGGTGCCTTCCAAGGTGAGTTTGTGGTTGTGGAAGACTTACACTGCAATATTCACTTCCTCCCTCTGCCCTAGAAAAAGTAGAACTTTTCTTAAGGAATCAAAGTTTTCAACATCACCATTCCTGAAAGAGACCTCATGAAGTCTTATGCCCCAAACAAAATATAAAACAACTCTATCTGCAGCTGTGTCAGGGAGCTAAAAAGTCTCTCAAAATTCATTACAGGTTAAGATTTAAGCCATATTCTTGTTCTGAAGTAGAAATAATTTACTTTACAATGGTTTTGTTGCATATTTAGTCAACTGCAGATTTGTTCCTCTTTCTTAATTTCATGAAAATGAACCACAATGAATAATCAATGCTCATCCTGGGTAAGATGGAGATGGACACACGTGCTTGGATTAAGTCTCAGAAGAATTGTGTCTAGTTGTTGAAATATAGATCAAGAACTTTTAAATTTTTATTCAGACAGTGCATGAAGCAAGATACACATGCCCACAACCATCAAATTGATAGAATAAGTTTTATTTAAACAGAAATTTTAAAACATTTACCTCCTTTTGAGTTTATAGCAGTAGTTTATTGCCTTTTTGTCTTCTACAGCTTTGAGTTGTGCCACTCCCCAGAATAATACATCCCTCTGAAAGGATTTATCAGAAATGTCATAACACAAAACCTCAAGAGAATCTTAATTCCATCTGGGTGGATGTTTTCAGCTTCCAAACTGCCAAATGAGTTGTAAAGAAGCAGCTTCCTTCTGTCTGCTTCCAACAGATGTAGATGTGTCCTCATGGAAGTTAAGTTATAGTTGGACTTCTGGTGTTCCCAGAAAGGTATGAACAGGCATTAGAGCAACAGAAATAGGAAAAAAATAGAATCAGCATTAAATGGAGTAAAGAAAAACAAAACAAGTAACATTTACTACACAAAATGCTTCCAAAGAACGGTGGCTCTTCATCTGGGGCTTACAGGAAGGGCAAATGTTGGCAAAAACATTGAGTGGAAAAACCCTCTGAAATAGTCTAGTTTAATATAAAATCTGTTTCATAATGAAAGTTGTTTTCTCTTTTTTTCTGTGAGCAAGGATTTTTTTGGTTACAAAAGAAATAATGCTCTTTTCTTTGCCTTTGCAATCTAGCAGAATCTTGAATAACAGAGATATAATTATTGTTTAAGGGTTTTAACTGGTGCTAAGTAATTACATTTTATTCCTCATTTAAAACTCATTTAAAATAAATCTCTTTGTTCCACAGCCCATCTTCCATATTTTTTAAAAGAAATTATATTGAAAGTGATTTTATTAAAATTGTCTGGTATACATTCAGTTTTGTCTCCACTGTAGAGCACAAACACTCGACTGAAGTGAAATTGGGGCAAAAAGTCAGGAAAGCTGTGTGTAGGAATTGCTCAAAAGACTTCAGGATCTATTGACTGGATATTAACTCATAATCTCAAAAAGCTGATATTTTTTCCCTGAAAATTTCTGAAGGATTGAGGTGGAACATCATCCTCAACGTGTGAGCAGAGTTTGGACCCAGACAAAATGTAGTCAACCCCACCACTGATTCTTTGGTGTTTCAGTTGGGACAATTTTTATTTTTATTTTTATTTTTCTCCCAGGTCACAAAACTAGCTCATTTCAGCATTTGGTTATACCAATACTCTGTTTTAACAACTTCATTTGAAAATATATTTTTCTGCTCAACTTGAGTGGGTGCTGGAACTTAAAACCTTTGCCATTTTGTTACTTTCACAAACTGACATTTTTTTTGCTGCTCCATGCTGCCAGTTTATTTCTTTTTTGCCAGGCAAAGTGTTCTAACTTTTCATGACAGCCAAGACAGCCAGATCTGGTGAATCAACAAAAAGGTTAAAGCAAAAGGCAATGCCTGATAACACCTGCCTTCACTGAGTAAGTCCCACAAAATGTTCCCAAACTGAGCCCCTGGCTGGGAGCTGTGAAACCAGAGAAGGTTCTACACATGCCTGCAGATATTAAACCCACACTCCTTTGCCCAGCCTTTGATTCTCCTTCTACTGTAGCAAAAAAGAGTGAAAGAGATGAAAGAGTGGATAATGCTACAGTTCCACGTAACTTATGTCAAGTGAGACAGACATTTATATTTTCAGGGCTTTATGGTTATCATAGTATTAAAAAGGCCAAATTTTTCTGTTTCATAGATGTTTTTACTGCAGCAAAACTTTTGCATAGGTTTCTTTTTTTGTCTTTCTGCAATCAGAATTGGTTTTTCAAGTGTCAGCAGCACCCAAGATGTGCCACAAGGAACCCAGGGGCTGCAGTATCAAGAATGTGGCACCTCCACCACAAACAGTGACCCTCCAAATCAGGGACCACTTCACCAAAGTTTAGCTGAGCAAAAAGATGAGCAAGAGCCATGATCTGAAGAACTGAAATATAATTATATATATAATATAATTATATGTATATAATTAATTATCCTCTCAGCAAGAATGTTGTTTTGCCACATGTGAGAAAAATAGGTCTCTGAGTAGATCACAATAAATTTCTTGGGAAATTTAAACAAATTAAAATAAATCAAGGTGGATGGTACAGCACCAAGCCTGACAGAGTTTAAGAAGTGTTTGGACAGTGCTGTCAAGCACAGGGTGTGATTCTTGGGATGTTCTGTGCAGGGCCAGGAGCTGGACTGACTGATCCTGATGGGTCCTGTCCAATTCAGCATATTCTATGATGTTGTGATAGATTTTTTTATTTGATTCCAAGTGTAAATGAATGCCATTCTCCAGGGAGAGAAAATGCATGGTTTCCAACAACCTTCTTATTGAACCAAAAGCAGATCTTATCACTAGGGTGATGCTACAGCATGAAGATGGAGGAATAATGACTGTAATTTGTCCAGGTGCTAACACACTGTGGCTGGAAGTTTCTTGCTGCAGAGTGCAGGGCAATAAATTACTAGCAGTTTATGGGTGTTGAAATCCATTGGTATATTTGCAGAAACTTTTTAGATACTCTACAATGACTTAATGCATTATTTGCCAACAATATACAAATAAAAAATATTGAAATTTATTACAGAGCCACAGGAAATTCCTGGTCCTTAAGATGTAAGAAACTTGCCATTCCTCACATGTGTTCTGGATTTTTTGTCAAATACAGCTAGGAAAGCTTAAATGTAATTAGGAACTAGCTACAGCAAGGCTTTATTTTTTCACCCCTGTTAATTCTTAGGATTGTTTCAATGCTAGTTGATCCCAACTAGTACATTTTTAGTTCACTGGAGCTGTTATCTGTAACACTGATGTATTTACATTCAGTATATGCCCATGGGTAACCAGCGTGGAGGGCTGAATGTTAAATAATCAGATTATAAGCTAACATCAATTTGAAGACTTTCATCTAGACTTCCACTGTTGTGAACTTCAAAAGAACCAAAGCAGAATCTTAGTATGGCCCTCTCTAACAGCCAAATGTCAATCCCCCAGAAAACTGTGTGAAGCTTGTCCTTCTCTTTAGTAACACTACCCTTACAGACTTAATTATGGCCTTTATTAAACCTGTAACTCTTTGTGTCCACCTTCTTGAAGACTATTATGTGGAGAATCTGTTTTCCATAATTCAGTTTCTTAAAAGAGAATCCAAGCATTGAAATGGTATATGAGGAAACTCTTGTTCGGAGGTCAGTAAGGAAGATTTGTTTACATTTACTACTTGCTCCCCTCAAAGAACACAGGAAAAAAAATTATTGTGGTGCACAGTATTCTTTTACAGCCTTAAAAAAATTCTCATTTTGGTGATCAGGCCCTAATGACAGCTTAACATGGGGAAGAATGAAATGTCTCCCAATACACAAAGCAGGAATTTGAATACTCTGCCAGGTGTATTCTTTCACAACACAATGCTGATTGGGAAGCACAAAAGTCCCCAAAATTCTTGTAACACTTGTTAAATAGTGTTGTATGAATTTACTAGGGACAGAGTGATCTGTACCCAAATAAACAATTAGTAAGTATTAACAAGTATTAATTTTGTCATAGATCTGGATGCTGCTCATCTTATTGGACTGTGTGGAAAAGGAACCAATATAAAGCCACATAATATAAAGTATTTTAAAAGATCAGACTCATTAGATGTCGTGTACCAGTAGGCATGAACTAATTACAGAAGAAAAGACAAAATGTGTGCATGCTTTCCTGTGCCATAGCAGTCTGGGCATCTCTCCCTTTTTACAAGGCAGTAAAACAGGAAAAGCTTTATCCTCCCTGTTTATACAGTGTGCAACATATTTCTGTCTTACAGGTCTATTTCACCAGAGAAAATGTATTCTATTTAACATGACACCCAAAAGCCAGGGAAGTGCTTAAATGTCAAAACCCCATCTATGACTGGTGTGTCAGAAGTTTATCTCACGTTATAAAGTTGTTCCACGGCTATATGGCTCCCCTGAGAAAAAGTCATTTACCCTCTACACTGGAGCACAATTGCTTGAATATATTTACAGTGAGTAATCAGTGGTGAAGCAAATGCTAGGCTGTAGTTCCACCCTCCTTACTGTGGCTGCAGCATGATTTAAAGTGTGATTTTTTTCATCTTGACACTTAGTCTGTGAGCACAGATTACTCAGGGTGGGGCAATCAGGGTTGGGTTTCTTCATCCAGGAGCTGCAAACAAAGCCACAAAAGCCCTGCTGTGTCCTGGGGCTCATGTAGTGCCCATGTGCTGGCTCAGGGATCTCAGGGATGCCTTAGGATTGTGCTTTTCTATTTTTCAGATCCTGTACTGCTTTAGTGTATAACTAAACCTCCATGGCCTGTCAGCTACTGTTCTCCCATTTTATTCAGAAAAAACAATTCCTCTCTGGGCTTAAAACTCAAGGACTGTCTCAGGCCCTGAGAGATGTAAACAACAGTGATTTGGGGGACAAACTGGGAGTAAATGACTTCATTACCTGAAACTGTAATTGGAGGATTAACCCCTGATATGCAAAGGGACCAAACTTGTATCTGTCTGAAAAACTCATGGCTGTGTCCTGGGTGTAGCCCCTCAAAGCTTTTGACTGCCCAAGGTGTACCTGTTGAAGGCCTTCAATAAACACCCACTTTTATTCTCTTCATTTTGCCTACCCTCTGGTTTAGGTAGCCACTCCAAGGCACCAGCCTTGCCCCTTCATGTGCTGATTGTGGAGGGAAACCTGAAAGCAGAGTGAGCCCTCTCTGCTGACTCAAAATGCATACAATTATCCTGAAATCCCTCAGGCACTGGGTGAAGAGAAGAAAAGCAGGTTTTGGAGGGTGGGAATGTGTGTTTTGAGGACCACCTTGTACCAGGGGCTAAAATCTCAAGCACTGGGCAGGGAGGGTTGTTCTAGGACAAAGCCCAGAGACAAAATGGCTTGGTCCCACATCCCTTTGGATCTCCTGCTCTGTGTCCAGGCATTTCAAGGTTAACTGGACAGAAGAGCTGCTGCCTGCCATGGCTGCTGATGGTCCAGGCAGAGGAGGGACTCCTGCCCCAAGCCCCTGCCAAGGTGGGGACACTCCCTGTGGACACCAGCCCTGCTGTGGCATCTGGGGACAGGGGTCCCAGGGGGCTGATGAGGGGCTCTGGAGCCCTGGAAAAGACATCCCTGAGTGCCTCACTAGGGTCCACAGGCTCCAGGGTAACCTCTGGCTACTACAGGGAAGGGGCAAGAAAGAGGAAAAAGGGTAAATAAATATTTAAATGTGTTGTTGATTTCAATTTTGTTGTTATTAGCAGGATGAACATTTAAAAATTACTTACTTAATTATTACTCTGGTTGTTTTTATCCCAATAAATTAAATTATAGCTGAATGCTGAAGAATTAATTACCCTTTTTCTCTTGGCATTCATAGGTGAAGGCCACAGACAAAGCCAAGATCCTTCAGCAAACAATCTCCTCCCTGCATCACACTGGAGTCTCCTTTGGTAACCATTGGAAATATGCAGCCTTCTGTGAGTACAGACAACACAATCTGCTGGCTATTTCTATTTTAAACTGACTGACTTGCAGTTCTTCTACTTGCAGTGGTTTGTCCAGAGCTACACAATCTTTGAAGCTTTCAAAATCAGAGGTTTAGCCCATCATTTCTGTGTTCATATGTTTATTCCTGCCTCTAAACTCCAGTCTCATGCAAAGCATTAAAAAGAAACTGGTTGGTTTTTCTACAATATCACCAGAATCCCAAAAAGTGCCTATTTGGGAGGAACTATATTGCAAGTTATTTACCCTCCTTGTGTTATGAGTGAACATACTGTATGTCTCTCTCACTAGGCATTGGGATATTCAGTGATAAAGCAATTTCCTGAACTTGGTCCAGAAAGTCTACACAAAATAATACTTCGAGATCATCTTTCCCCTGTCCCCCCTCCCAGAGATTTCTCTGCTATTCTTCCATTTTCTGTGGCTCTCACAAGTGATAGCCTTATATGCTGGATCTTGAGCTGACAATTGTGATTTATTCACTGGCAGCCATCTGATTTATGCACAGAGCTAGGCCTGAACCCCATCAAAAATGTGTTTAACAGCAGAGAATAAGATTAGTACAAGTAACAGCCAGGCCTGAGATTACATTTTAAATTGTTGCCCCTAATATTTCCATCATATCCCATTACTGTTTGGTTTGTTGCCTTCACTGTTTACAGCAGCTCTCAGGTTTGTCTGTGACATGCATGAACACAATTTCCATGCTGCAAGAGTTCTCAAGTGTAGGAAGAGAATATTCTCAGGAATTCAGAGCACCAGGTTATCTTCTGTGGCAGACCTAGTTAAGATGTCCCACTGGCCTTTTTATTTTAAAACCTCCATTTTATTTCCAGGCTCTTTCGTCCCTCTCCTTTTGTTTAGTGTCCTTGTCAGCCTTGCTGTCATCTCCTAAAGATTCTTCCTACAAGCATTCATTACTGTAGTGTGGGAATATAAACAACTCCTTGGACTACTTCACACCCATGGAAAATAAATGGTGCAATATCACCCCTCAGTGAAATGGAATATACATCTTAAGCCCCTGACACTTACTCTATTTAGTTTAAAAGCTTCTTTATTTAAAACATATTTTCCCTCTGTGTTTAAGGAAACAACTTCTTGGCTACTTAGTATCTCACAATAAGTGTCACATCCTTTGCCAAGGAAACGATTACTCCCTTGCAAAGACAAATGACAGAGGTCTGAAGCAAATCCAGGGCAAAATGCCAAAACACAGCTGAAATTAGAGAAGCTGTGAATCAGCAATGCACTGACATACATAAATAATTAGAGGGATTTATTTTGTTTAGCACAAGCAAACAAGGCTGCAGTGATGTATGATGTATTACATTCTTTCCAGAAGCTGCTGCTTCACAGGTAGCAAACTGCAAAAATTCCTCCAAACTTTGCCACCTTTGGCCTTGGCATTTTTAAAAAGGGTCACAGATCTACACCTAACGTGTCCCATGGCTTGGCAGCATGGCTTCTGATTCTTATTGCTAAATTCTCCAGCGTTTTTTTAAAAGATGAGCCAAGCTTTTTGTAACCTGAGGGTAGCAATCAAAACAACGGTGTATAAGTAACAATTATTGTTCATTGTTTCACCAGTGAGATAAAATGTTGCTATCAGTATGTGGCTATATGTAAATTTGTTACATTTATCTTGTATTTTATATGTAATTTTTCATTATCTGTCTAGATGAGGTAAGGCTTCATACCTGCATTATTTGTGTATTTCAAAGATTTTTATTGAACTCTGCATTAATCCTTTGTCATCTTAATAAACTGTTTAAAATCCCTATGTTTTTTCTGTAGATGAGTCTTGGTTAGCAGTTCATTAGAAACTGCTAAATACATCATTTAACATGAATTTCAAGTCAAATTCCATCTCATTTTCATCCCATCTCAAAGTATGTAAAATTGTCCTTTAACTAGGAGTATTAACGCAGCAGTATCTAAACACTTCATCATCTTTTCTTCTTAGCTGGGAATTGAAACAAATAGCTTTTAATTTGTATAAAATATTTTTTTTCCTATAACATTTGATTGTTTTCTCACTGCAGAATGATCAGTGTTTCTCGGTAGCCAATGGCATCTCTAGGACTATGTTAAAGGAACAATTTTGAGGCTGAGATATTTGACTGGAAGACAGGAAAAGATTCAAAGGTCACAGGAAGTTTGGAAGTGCTTTTAACTTCAGCTGTATTTCCAAGGCTGTTGCTGTGCTAATGAAGGCTGTGTGGTGAAAACTGCAGATGTTTGCAATACAATTTAACCAACACATATAATTTTAATTAGATCACACTTTGCCAAACCCTCCTGCAACACAAACAGCACTATAAAGGAAACCTCACAAAGCTGGTAGAAGGATGGGTCTAAGCAACAAGCTCCAATTGGGCATCTATTTGTTATTCTGTGGTCCAGAGGGTTAGTAATTGTAATGCTTTTGCTTATTTCACCATCTGAGTTGCCTCAAGTGCTGTGGGACTTGAACATAATTCTTCTGTGTTCTGACTTTGTGAATTTGTACTTTTGGAAATGAAAAGTAAGAGAAAACAGCCTCGGTGGTCATTATGTATCAAGGCAAGTATAGTGCAGTTATTATATTGAGCAATTAAAAACAGTTAATGTAGCAGCTGATAACTGATATATTCTGTGAAGTCTGTCAGAAACGTGCAGGTAAACCAGAAGGGAGGCTGTCTACATGCAGGTTTGCTACTTGAAAGCATTAATTAAAGCTTCCATATGAAATCTTTAGGATTGACAATATGAAGTGTTCCATAGCCCTTTCAAGAGCATGAGTCAGAGTAGTGAAAAGCAGTAGGAACAACAACATTTTGTATTATTAAAAGCAATTCTATAGATGGCATTTTGTCTGTCATGTGTTATGCTGGTCATGTAAGACTTCTTGTTAGAAACATGTGGTGGTACAAGTATGTATAGGGTTTTTTTTCCATGATATGTTTTTAAAGGGTTTTTTTTGTCCTTATGAAAATAAGCTTAAACAAAAGCATGGCTGGTGCTTTTTCCACATTTGACTATTAAGAGATGTAGCAACAACTTTTTTCTCTGCAGCAGTTTCCAATATCAAGTCTCCTGGACATAATTGGGGGTGTAATTCAGGGATAGAAATACACTGGACTTTATTAGAATCAGTGTGTAGGCTGAGTTTGAAGGCCTGCAGGTAAAATAAATATTTGACTTAAAATGTATAATCAAGGTTAATGTTATACAGTACTTTGGTAGGCAGTAAATATTGCTGGGGTATTAGCTGGCATTCCAAGACTAATTTTGGCATTAATAATGAAATTTAAGCCATGTTTGTGATCTGTGCAGGTGTGGGGTACAGCTGAAGGGGGTTTGTTTGGATACCAAAAGAATGAACCCTGTCTGGTGCAGAAATTGGACAATTGCATGAGTTTTCTTAGAGGGCATAATACCAAAGCAAAAGACTGCGTTGTACTTTCCATGCTCAAATAAGGAGTATTTCATGTTGAAGTGTCCCATTCATTTGAAAGGTATAACCTACTGTACCTTTAAAGAGCTAAGCTAAAGTTCTTGTCTGAGTATGAAATCAGCTACTACAGGTTTGCATCCTGTGTCTTGGGTTTCATCAAGCAAGCACAGATGCCAGGGGATTTTCTAGCTAACAATCCCATTCTTCTGTCCTTTCTAACTAAATGGCTGGTACGTCTTTTTACTGGTCTTTCCAAATGCTTTCAAAAGTAGAAGAGGCCATAAATGTAAGAATTACTTTAAAATAACACTCCTTTAAAACAAAAAAAGATTCTTCTGAAGCACTGTTGAAAACATCTCTTCACTTGGTGGGAAATGAAACTCTCTGAAAGTGCCACCACTCTGCCTCAGGTACAGACTGGGCAAGGTGGAAATGAAAATGATCATTTTGAAGAACCAAAAGGTCACTGCATTAGTTGTAGGATTGATTTTTTCATGTGGAAGAGCATGGTCTAAAGGCTCCCTAGCTCAGGATTTGGGACCTGGGTATTTTCACAGCTGCATGGTATGATAGCCCAGAGGATGTTAGTTTCTGAGCGCTGAAATTAAGTTTTATGTGAATTAAGGGCCTTCATTCATGGGCATTCTGAAGCACCTATTTGGGGTTTGGAGCAAATCAAGTTGTTTGTACAGATCCAGCTGTAATGTCTCTTCTTTGGCAGCAATTAGTGTGACAGAATTTGACCTGAAAGTCAGGAAGGAAGCAATTCTAGGGTATTAATCCAGTTTTTTTAGCTCGCAGTGTAGTTTAATAAAGCTATCATGTTCATGGAAAATGGCATATTTGAACACAGGTTTTGATTACATAGGTGCAACACTTCCTGCAAATTATATGGAGGGGAGGGAGCATTTGTGTTTTCTACACTAATGTCTCAAACCTCTCATATTTGCAGAGCTCAGAGGTTTGGCAGCAGGCCTGCTGTATGATAAAGCTTGCTGATAGGGTTTTTTGCTCTATCTTTCTATTTTTTTCTAGATCAGCATAATTCTGAACTGTCCTCTGCAATTTACCTGTTAGAGTGCAATTTTGCCAATAGAAATCCTGCCCTTTGTGTTAGGCAGGAGTCAAAGGGCACCTCCCAGCTGGCACAAAGGGGAGTTGTGTTAGAACTGCTCTATGCAAGAGAAACAGGATTTTGATTTTTGTATGTTCTGTTTTCTTGAGAATTAAAGACCTGGGGTTTGATTTTTTGATTTTTTTTTAACCTGTTCAACAGCTTCTAGCCCAGACATGGGACTAGGTTTCATAATCTGCTTTCTGTATTAATTAGGAAGCTGCTTTTTCTGTAGGCCTAGGACTAGATTTTTTTCTTGGTTGTTAGAGTTCTTGGTTCAGACAAGACAGGCTACAAAAGATGCTATTCTTGGAGTTCTCTTAAAGCAGTTCTCTGAGAATTCACTCAGGTGAATAAGCATGTTATATTAATATATGATTGTTGTAGTGCATCAGATGATGTTGTCTTTTCCAGATTAATTCACAAATGGGCCAGTTTAGTTAAAAACAGACTTAGAGGAAAGCTTCTCTATAAATTGCCTAAATTCTTAGAGAAAAGCTTCTCTATAAATTGCCTAAATTCTTACAATTTAAAAACTGTCTCTTCTGTGTTAAAAGTAGATGAGAAAATAGCAGGAAGAGCCATGTCAGTTAGGATGTAGAGCACTGACAGCAAATTTCCAAACTAAAACCGATTAAAAGAAAGAGAAAATGACGACGTGATCTATATTTTACAGCTTACTTCTACTTAACATCAGATAAAGATGAAAGATGTAAACTTAACATCAGATAAAGATAGTAAAGATGTCATCTTTTCAATCCCATGATTCTTGTCCCAGAAATGAAGGAATATTGAAAAAGGTTTAATGGAGGCACTCTTGACTTATATGGGAGAACCAGGACCAGTAAATATTACTCTAAGTATCTCATCATAAATAAAGTGGAGAATTTGCAAAGAAAACTGTGAATATGGTCTTATAAAACAAAATTCAGTCTTTGTTCCTTCTGATGGTTTTAATACACATGGAGAGTCTGATACATGAGGGTTTTTATTTTAAAAGTTGATGGAGTTTACCATCTCATCAAGTTTGCTATGAATTTGTGCTAGAAATTAAATAGTGAGGAGGTTAAGCAGCATTTCTAAACAACTGTTTAAGGGCACAGACAGTTTACTTTTGCTTCTAAATCAAAATTTTAAAACTTTGGTATCACTTGCTCAGTTATCCATCACCCACAAAGATTATAATGGCACCACAAGCTTCTGCAGGTCTGAAAAACAAGAATTCATAGCTATTGCTCTGTTTCTCTCTGTTGCTCCTTCTGTCTGGTGAATTCTGTTGTGGGTTAGGAATGGGAATTGGGGCAATAGCAAACTGTAGCAGAGCATCATGGAAATCTTCAGCCTGAAATGCTAGAGGTGAGATTAAACCTAAAGAAAAAAAATCCTGTATCAAGTACCTGCAGAACGTTATTTAGGTTTTTAGAGTAGTGTAAAAAACCCCTTTTGGTTCAGAAATATTCATTTGCCTGAATTGCACATGCCCCAGTGCTGAAAGGTGTAAGAATTCTGGTGTTGCTCTGATTTCTTATCTGGATGATTGCCTTGTTTGTGTGTCAGACGACAACTTTGTTGTGACCTTTTTTCTTTTGAGGCTGATCTGCTGGGGCTCTTAAAGAGAAGTGTTGGCAGCCTAGGAGTTGGAACAGAGTTTTCTGTCTCTGAGCTTTGCTGCCTGTGCCTCTGCATCCTGGTTCTTCCCCTCCCAGTGGCTGTTGCAGGTTTTTTTCCCTCTTAGCTCCTTTGATATTGGCTCCTTTCTGACTCCAGAAAGCAAAAGGCCATGAAACAATGAAAAAAATCCCCATGAAACAAACAAGAGTTTAACAGTTGAAGGTGCAGAAATGGAAAGTATAGCGACAGGGAAAGGGAACATCCATTGACACCACTGAGCTGTCACAAGTGAGTCAGGAATGAAATACATTCTCATCACATGAAAAGTGAAACACATTCTCTCTACAAAAGCTGAATATAAATCTTGTTGATAATTTCCCCTACAGTCAGGCCCTGTGCCAGACACCAAGTGAAGCTTTGAAGAGATCTTGTGTCCCAGTGCAGTACAGCAAGGATGACTCCTGAAGACAGCACATCCCCTGTTATTTTCTCCCTTCAGTCCATGTAATATAAAATAGAATTGTCCAGGTTCACAAAAAAAAAGAGGGAAGATATTTCCCTGCATTGGAAAAGCAGCATGAAAAACTGCAAAAATAGCAGTTTTGGTTTGCTAATGTGTGTGATTCTGTAATTGAGAACTTCTCAATCAAATCAAAAATCTCAAGATTTTCTCTTTTTTTACCTTTATCTCCTACTGCTCTAACTGCCCCTGAGTCTGATAACTAATAGTTACAGGAAAAGATTATCAACTGGCCTTTTTTTTTAAAACATGAAAATAATATAGCATTCCTATGAATATTATAAGCGTAAAGAGGAAAATAAACCCAGCAATTTTTATTGTGCACAGTTTTATTAGTATATGGTCAAAAAAGATTCTCATTTGCATGTTTTTAAAGATTACATACAAACATATTTAATCAAGTGTGATTGCTTTCATTGAATCTGAACCAGTGCTGAGGAATGAATAGTCTTATCTGAACCACAAATCTACTGCTAAATAAAATCAATGAGAAGTGCAAAAATCACTTGAATTATGAGCTGACCCTGCTAAACAGGACCAGCAGCAGATTTCAATTATTGGATCACCTCTAGGACTGGATGTATACTTTACAATTAGTTATTGATTTAGCCAACTTCCACACATCATTCTTTTGTCCTGAAACATAATGGTTTTGTCATTGTTTTTAACTCCCCAGTTGTTGTACAGCTTATTCCCAAGCTTAAATGTGTTGGGTTTTTTTCCCTACAGGATGTATCTTCTGAGTCACTTGTCTTGTAATCACTCAGTAAAGAAAAACTAGATTAAAAAAGACCTAATCAGGGCTGTTGGAACAGAGTTTATAAAGGTAGGTAGCAGAGCATATTGAAGAAATTAACTTCTCTTCAATTAGAACCAAAGTTTTTACTTTTTCAAAGGTGTCTTTTCAATGGACAGAAGTGCTTAATCTTGTGAATACCATTCTGTGGTGGAGTCCAGGAGCAGAACTTTCAAATGTAAATGGAAAAGAAGAATGGATACATTGTGAATGAGATTATTGTGATGAATTGCATCTTTGAGGCCTTTTTGAAGGGTGCAGACAACGATGTTTCACACAATAATCAAGTTGCTGCAGAACAGTATCACTCGAATTGTTACAAATGCATTGTGCTTGTCCTGAGAGGTGTTTTGCAAAAGAAAGGCAAAGCCATCGTTGTTACTGTCTCCAGCTGAAGGTCTTGAAGGAATTTTTCACCCACGGTTCCTGAAAGCTTTGACAAATCTCAGCTTTGGAATAAGTGAATAATAGTAAGCAGCAAGCTAAAAATACTGCAGTGAAATGGATGAATACTGAAAACTAGCAGAGGGGTTTACTGTTCCTTTTTTCCATTTGTTAGCCTAACAATTGCAACTGCAGTACGTGCTTAGAAAGCAATAAGTGTGTTCTTGATGATACTGATGAGAGGACCTGATAGAGCAGTCTTTTGAGCAACCAGAAATCGAGCTGGAGCAAGCATGCACTGTGTCTTAAATGTTCAGTGTATGTGGGTAAGAAAAGAGAAGATGGGGGGGGGAAAAAAGACTTTATCTTCCTGTGGGTGTGCAATGAGGGCCAGAAGGGCCAGTCATGCCTGAAGGTATTTTTCAGCTTTTTATATATTTTGCATGTATTTGTAGCCTTGTGGATTTTCAATATATACATTTCTGTAGTTTCTAGTACATTTCTTGCCCTCTCTCACAGTTTAGCAAGTTCTTACTAATATATTCTTAAAATTCTGTTTAGTTTTATCCCTAAGAAGAAAATGTCTGACTTTTTTTTTTTTTTTTTTTTTTTCTACCAGAACTTGAGACATGACAAGAAATGTGGCAAAGAGCCCCTAGATCAACTCCAAGGAGCTGAACCAAGAATGGGGTGCTTGGGTAACTGGTCTCCTGTTGGATGTACCTTCAAGATATATTAATTAACCTTATAGAAAATGTTGTAATTCTTTATCACATGAGTGCAGAGCCATATTTGTGCACCTGAAAGCTTTCATTAAAGAGGTGCTTTATCCTACCACTGCAAGGTTTTGTCCTTTTGCTCTTAAGCAACCCCAGGAGCAGTGCTGGGGGTGCCCATGGGGAGTACCAGGGCAGAGCCTGGCAGGCAGAGCCTGTCCCACTGTCCCAAGGCAGGGACAGCTGGGGATGGCCCCAGCCCTGGGCACCTCTGAGGTTGTGTTTTGGTCAGGATCAGGCTTGGTAAGCCAAGGTGGGCAGCACCAGTAAGGCCAGTGCTGCCACCCTCATGACAGAGAGCTCTGATTTCACCTGGAAGATTTTTATGCAAAGTTCAGCCTAATTTAAAAGTATTATTTGGCATAATAATTCTCTGGTCTATCCTTTTTCAAGACTGGAAGCTTTCTTTCATAAGTCATTAGGAGTTCTCAGAACCTGCTGAGGGTTTCACCAATGTTCATAGCCAGTTATGCTTCTGAGGGCAGAATTCCAAGTACCTGTGCTAAGAACAGTGAAATAGTCACTGAACTGACTTCACTGTCCCAGCATTATTACAGAGTAGTTTTTTGGACCCATGAGTATCACTTGTAGGTAGGCCATTAACATATTCTTCTGATTTTCTTGGGCTGGCTTCCTTTCCAGGGCATTTAAAATCCAGAGTGTGCATCCCCTCTCATGGTGGATGGGACATCTGTGTGGCATTAAAGAAAGTGCTGCAAAATCATTTGCTGTAATGAGAAAGCTCTGGTGAAGCAGCTGTAGTCACTTGTTAATGCTTTTGAAAAAGCTGTTCTTTTGCATGATACCTTAATGAAACTTTGTACTAAATACTGCAAACTCTAGCCTTTGCACATATTCAACTGCTCCAAATTAAATGGAGGAGCAAAAGGTTGGTGGGAGTTGTTAGTTTATTTCATTGGGAATTTTGAATAATTGCCTTCTCAAAGGAGATTTAATGAGCTTCCTCAAGTTGTTGCTTTCTGAGCTTGGTTTGTAACCAGACACCAAAATTTCAGCCATGTGCTTTATTTTTTTCTAGTTAAGGTGTGATGCCTTGCAGGGAGTTTGAGTACAGCCAGTAACTGAACAGGGATTTGGACTGGGTTTTTTTCTCCTTTGTGAAGAGAAGTCTCTATAGAGCTCCAGCAGGAAACCTGCAGAATATTTCAGTTGATTTAGGAGTGGCTTATAAAACACGGTGATGGAGGAAATAAATCCTGTTAAAAATTTGGGTATATCCAGGCTTGTTCTAAGTACCTGTTGGGTTTTCCTATGATTTTCCACTGTACAGTGGTAACTGCACCACCTTGTCCTAGTGAGATTAAACATATTCCCAAGTGTCTAATCTCATTTTGCTCAAGAAGAAATCTGTATTCCACATGTCCATTAATTCTGGTGGAGCAGCTGGTGACTGCTTAATTTTATGTATTACTACCTGATTGCATGAGCTCTAGCTTTGTCATTGCTTCATCTGAAGTGAAAGGTCTAAGTGATTCACAAGCTAAATGAACCCCAGGAGTTCATCATAACAAAGTTTAATGACATGGTGTGATTTTTTAAATGATGAAGCTGTTTTCGCTACCCATTAGTGTTAAATTTCTCTGCCACTCTCACTTTATATTTCCATTTTTGGGAGGGTAAACAGAAAATGAAAGCTGCAGGATGAGGTAGATTGACATGGGAAATAAACAAGTAATATTTTTTTTGTGCTTGACATGTAATAGAAAAATATTGTAAACAGTCAGAAGTTTTAAGAGATCCCCAGCCAAAGTGTCTACCAAGATTCTTGAGAGTTTTGCCAACAAGATTACTTGTTTATTAATTTAATCCAACATTATGCTCAGTTTGGCAGTGCAACACAACTTTAATGCCTGACTTTTGTAGAAGCAAACTTCATGCTTATTTTGTAAAGAGTTCAAGAGACAAAGATAACATTTTTCAATATTTATATTCATTAGCTCTTTAAAGATCTGGCATTGATTTAATAATGAGGTCAACTTGATAAAGGGCAACAGAAATAAACCCAAATGTTTCTAACCTGAAGCTGGTGAGCATAAACCTTGTTTAAGGTGCAGCTAGCTGCTCAAACAAAAGGCAGTGGCTGCTTCAAAGATGTTCCTATCTGAGATGTGAATGAGAAAATTATTATAAGCTCAAGGCTCTTCAAAACAGAGTGAGAATAACATCTTCCAACTGTTTCCTTTCCTGTAACTGAGTGATTTGTCTTGTCCCAAGTGCAATGCTTTCATCTGGATTTTATCACATTTTCTGTAACATTGGTGAGACTTTTGATCACCTTTCTTAAAGTACTATGGACACACAGATTTGATGTGGTTTCTGCTGGAAGCTTGAGTCTAAACACTCACAGCTTGCATGCAAGCAAACGTCATCTCTTAATTTCAGGAATTGCAAGGACAAGCAACCACCTCTGATATTTTAGAAAGGAAAGGAAAACAAAAATCTACCCTTAAAATTCAAAATTTTATCTTAATTAGAAAAGAGGCCAGCAGAGAAAATAGTTTTTTAAATATTTCTTGTTGGATTACCCTTTCTCTTGGATTGTGCAGGCTTTTAGAGCTTGAGATGCCCTTTTCTGGAGTGTTTAGCCCTGAACATTGCCAGCACAACTAATGTCCTAATGTAGCTAAGATATAGGTTACAATCTGTAATTCAGGACATAGGTATTTGGAAATGACACTTATCTAAAATCAGTTTTTCGCAGATTTCGAATCTCTAACAGAAATCTCACTCCCCAAAATTGGTACCAGTGAATCGAAGGTAATTCAGATTTACCAAATGTCAAAATGTTTGCTGATGGTAACAATCCTTTTTGTCTCAAAACCCCTCTCTGCTTTTCCCTATTCACTTGTTTAAGAGCTTCTTTATTCCTCTTTGGGGCACAGGTTTAACAACCATTATCTGTGTTGCTCTCTCCCATGCCTTTCACAACATTTTGCTCTGCATTCTGATGTCTGTTTTCTGTCTAGTAGTTCATTTTCTTTATACTGTGACTTTTATTTCTTTCCCTCTTCAGCCTACTGCACAAATCTATATTTCACATTCATAACTTCCCTTTTCCCATTGCCTGTTTCTTACTCGTTGCTTTCTCTAATTTTTGTCTTTCTCATTGACAGACTTTTCCCTTTCCCTTGCTGCAAGTGGAATACACATGATATCTCTAAAATGGTGATTATTATTGACACTTTATTCACATCTGCCACCAACTGCTGCCCTACTCTACTAGCAACTGAAATTAAAGCACCTAAACACAGGAGCTCTTTATACTGTCTGCCACTAATTTATCACTGATCTTCTGTTCTCACTACTTCACATACTCACCCTCAGTAATTTTTTCCCCACATATAGACTTTTGACAACAAGTCTGCACTGTCATTGAATCTCCACCTCTATCTTGATATGATTATTTGATTTTTATATCATCAAAAATGTTTATTGGGCTTTAAAAAAACATGACTGCTGCTCTCTGTCATATTAATCAGGATATTGTCCATCAGCCCTTTCATGTGCCCCATCTCATGGCCTCTGTTTAGACTAACAGTCAAATGTAACATGCCACTTATAATGAAAATATACCACAAATATAATAAAAATGACAGAACATTAGAATTAAATAATTACCATTTTAAACTATACATAAGGTTTAGCCTGTCACCAAAGAGTGGTCTAAAATCTTGTAATACTGATCTGCCACATCTTCTGAATCTGTCATCTGTTGTGGTAGGAAAGTAAACCTAAAGCCAAAGAACAAAAAACTAAAGTCTGGGATCCTGATGAAATGGGTGTGGGGAGATGTTTTTATGCTTCTCTTATGACTTACTTGCACTTTTCCATATCTGACTGATGTACAGATAAGCAAAATGGTAACTCCCCTCCAGATGAAAGCTCTGTGTGCTTGTGGGAGTAGCAAAGTTGAAACCCATTGCTAATCCTACTTACAAATTCCATAAACTGCTCAGCTGCTGCAGCTGCACTTTGACAGTTACTGCTGTATTTTACATCTGATGTGAAAAATATGGACCACAAGGGTAGTTTTATCTCCCTCCCCACAATTCCTTTAAACCCCCCCTTTTCAAGGCACCCTGGTACCTATGTAATTACATAAACACTGGTTTATGTAAATTATATAGGTACTGGCTAGATTTTAGTGGCATATAAATTGTTTATTAATATTTAAGAAAGCTCTTTCAGAACAGATCCTAAATAAGAATAGTTCAGTTCCATTTCTTTATTTGTTACTTAAAAGGAGAAAACTGGTACATCTATGGATCAGTCACTGTAAAGGGAACAATTATGTTGTAATTAACCTTTAGAGTTTAAAAGAACT
Organism: Urocynchramus pylzowi; assembly: GCA_013397555.1. Classification (NCBI taxonomy): domain Eukaryota; kingdom Metazoa; phylum Chordata; class Aves; order Passeriformes; family Fringillidae; genus Urocynchramus; species Urocynchramus pylzowi. The sequence goes on from VZRH01004878.1 coordinate 250,803, forward strand.
TAATGATGGCCGGTGATGAACAGAGGGAGATGGGGTGATAACAAGGTTGAAGTAAATGAAAGCTGTACAAAGGGATGCTTTAAAGTGCCCTAAGCAAACTTCAGAGCTTTTCTCATCTGCTAGAAAAAGAGAGGCTTTGTTTTCAGATAGGTTGTTTCCTTCCATACTATTCAGTTTGGGAGCTCATCATTCTTAAGAAAAGAACACCTTTTCGTTTAGTGACATCATAATTTCTCTTTTTTTAGTGATTTTGGAGATGAAAATAAAGATGTATCATGTCAGAGCATCTGCTGCCATGTGTGTGTGCTGGAAGAACCTTTTCCTGACACTGTGACAATGTAATCTGCATAGTCAGACCAGGCTCCCTTTGGGACAGAATTTGTAGAGCTCTGACCCTTTAAAGTTATGTAAATTATCTACTACAGTGTCTGCCAGAGGTGTTTCAGATCCCTTGTTGAGTTGCTGCTGTGGATTTCAAGAAGAATTAGGGTTGTCAGCTTAGTGGTCCTGAAGAGTTACCAAGAACCAGATCCCTGGCCACAGGGCTTTATGCAAGTTTGGAGAAGTCAGCTTTTTTGCAAAAGAGGATATTTATCTGTAAAACCAAGCTGAAGTTTGGGGATTAATGTAGCAGGGCAAAGCACAGTGAACTTTCTGCAAAAAGTCACCCTATTTTCTGTTTTCCCTAGCCACCTCTAGGGGATGGTGTTGTGAAAATGGAGTGAGACATTGTAGGGTAAAAGGGAGAATGTGAGGCCTGAGGAAAAATATAAGAAGAAGTGCAAGGAAGGAATGAATCCACTGTGAATGATAAACAGGAAGGGATGATGTTTGATTGAAAGGGCAGTCAGCATAAGGTTGAGAGAATATAATCAAGACTTCCTCTCAATTTACAGAGATCTAAACTTTTACAAGCTATTTTTACAACAATGTCTGTGTGCTCAAATTCCTATCTACATCTTTCCAATATTTTTCTTTCCAATGTGGAGCTGCATTGTCTTGGTTTTATCTGGGACAGAGTTTATTTTCTTCTTAGCAGCTGATGCCGTGCTGTGCTTTGGATTTAGTATGGGAATAATAAAGGTAACACAGCACTGTTTGGGCTGTTGCTGGGTAATGCTCACCCCAAGTGCAGGACTTTTCAGTGTCTCATGCTCTGCCAGTGCACAAAAAGCTGGGAGGGAGCACAGCCAGGACAAGTGATCCAAACTGGCCAAAGGGATATTCCATATCTCAGGAAGTTTGTGTATTATCTTGGAGAAGTTTTCTGTGAGGAGTTGATTGTTGCTCAGGGTTGGGCTGGTCATTGCTCAGTGCATGGTGAACAATTTTGATGTGCATCACCTGTTTCCCTCAGGTTTTGTTTCTCTCTTTCATTACAATCATTATTATTATAATTTTATTAGTATACCTTACTTTGTTTCAATTATTGGACTGTTTTTACCCCAATCCATGAGTTTTGCTTTTTTTCCTTCATTCTCTACTCCATCCCACCAAGGAAGGGCAGGGGGAAGGGAGCAAGATCTCTATGGTCCTCACTTGCTGGCTGGGGTTAGAATATGAAGTACATATTAAAGAAGGAAAAAGGAAGTGTCATCTCCAGCATCAATCAGAGTGAAAGATTAAAACCTTTTCCCCTCACCTCTCCCATCTCTACCAGTGAAAAATCAGCACGAGGTCTTTATCTGTTATTTTTCAATGCAATATTGGAAAACAATTGCCTTACCAATTGTGGCATATCAGCATGAATGTGGAACACTGAGAATTAGCTAGACCTCTTTGATACAGCAATTACTGTTTGTCATAGAACTCCTGCACTAGAATATAGAAAATTAAGCAGATCTGTTACGTGGCTTTTTTTCCAAAGCTGCTGTAATGAAACATTGTAGTAGTGGCAACAAATCACAAATGGTAATTTGCACTCACTAGGCAGCCAATTAAAATTCTGTGTAAAAGCATTGGCAAGATAATATTTTCTGTCTAATATCATGGATTTTGCCTTAACTTCTCTTGTTCTGGGTGCTTTAAAGTGCTAATGCACATATCTTTCCAACATTTATTTGCCTGGTTGCCAATAGACTAACTTGGAGAATGGCAATGTTTTACATTCTCTTACCAAGTTTCTGCAGTATGTTGAAAAACACTGATTTTTATAGTCTCTAATAGATAGATAAAGCACTCTTTGGTCTGATAAATATTCCACAGAAATGATTGCATAATGCTTTAAGAATTATTAATTCTTCATCACAAATTTTTCACATTTTAAAATTTGATTTAAAAATGCATGACTAGAACCAGCATTGTTTTGCAGACCACCAAGGATAAATAGACAAATATGAAAAAAAAGGCAGTATTATAATTACCTTTCTACAACACATTTGGGACCAGCCTGGCTTTCACTTTTATTAATGCTGCTTCAAAATTAATCTATGGGGAGATACCTTTATTCTTTACTTCTTTAAAGTGCCCCTCTCCTCATGTACATTTAGTTTGAACCCCTCTATAGAGTAAAATAGTCTTATTTCTTTTAAATTACACCTCTTGAGAAAATAATTGCATATTCTTCTAAATGGAGAATTCTGTCTTGTTTTCAATTGTGCCAAAAAAATATCTGAACGTGTGTCAAGTTTTGTTACATGTTTCTTTTGAGACAAAGTGCTGATGAGAGAACTGTCACTGACACTCCAAGAGATGCTCACTAGAGAACAAATGCTGCTGCACTGGGCTTTGTCAAGCAGCAGCTCCCTGTGTGGAATTCTCCAAGGAGCAAAAATCATTCCTACTTGAGCAACTTCTACACACAAAGTGTGGTGTGGCCGTGCTGGCACCAAAGTGGTTTTCTGAAAACTCTTTGGGAAGAGTTTTCTCCATGTGGTGCTGCTCAGGAGTAAAATTCCATGGGGTAGCCGGTGGTTGAAATAATGAAATCAGCTGTATTTTGTGCAGAAGCACAGAATGTAAATAACTGTCAAGTTCTGGGGGGGAAAACTGTGTGGAGTGATCTCCCTGCAGGTATGTGACAGGCCAAAGTGGCTGGGGAAACCCTTGCCAAGGATGCCTCTTCTCTCTGATTTTTCACTTCATAGAACTGGTTCTTCAAGCTTAGAGAACAAGACTGACATAATTATGGGAGCATTACTTTGGAGTGCTTGGCTCAGAGAGGGGAAGGTAATGTCTGCTGCCGGGCTTAATGTGCCTGGGAGAAACCACAGGTTTCTGACAAGATTTGAAACCACTGAAAAAAAAATAATCCCACTTAATTGCAAAGCTTAGCCAACAGTTATTCTTTTTGGAGGCAGGCCCAGAAAAATTCCTGTCTCTTTGCACTGTGTCCACATTGTTTTTTCACAGCAGTTTCTCTGTTTTCTTCAGCTACAGACTCTTAAGTCCACCCAGAATACCCCAGAAGAGGAGTCCAGAGTTTCAGAAAAGCAGTGTTTGGAAAATAATGATGCTTTGATTTTCCAAGGTATGTCTGACAGAGGTTTCAATCCATCTTTATGTTTTTTGAGTTGGGAAACTTTGGTCTTGAAAAATAAATCAGTAAGGAGCAGCAAATTGTTCTTCGCTCCCTGCCTGTTCTGTGTTTGTCTTCTCTGATATTGTGTCAAGACTGTTTTATCATATAACTATAACAAAAAACTTGTGCCTTGATACTTGACTTAACCATAAAAAAAAGTAGGAATTAAATTTTTTCTTCTTAAAAGAAGACCTAAACTTTCAGAGAATCTTTTTGAAGCAAAAGCAATGTAGCAGCTAGAGAAACTGAAAACTGTGTGTGGCTAAAGGTTAGTATTTCAAATGACAGTAGTACTGGCAAAGAAATATGGGATTAATGACTGAAATAAGTAGCCTTAAACATGGCTTATTGGACCTGGGAGGGAAGGCAAGATTTAGGATTCCCTGACAATCACTGCAAGGAAATAATCTGATGGAAGTGCAAGGGCCAGTGGCTGTGGGTCTCACCCACTGCAGGAGCTGATTGAATACAACATTTTAGCCTGTAGTTTATGAGGGATGTTTGTGTAGCAGTTTCACAAATCCTCTTTTTGCCTTAAACTTTCTCTTTGTGTCCTTGATCCCTTTTTTGAGCAGCATGTTGACATTCTTTGAAACACAATTGATTCCACTGGGCAAAAAATACCATAACTTTCTTCACCTCTCCTTAACTGTTCTTCCATCTCTTAATTCTCTGAAAGTCACTTCTGTCTTTGCCTCTGTTTGCTCTCCCCACCTTCATCATTCCTGACCTCCCTTGCTTAATCTTGTCCTCTCAGAGTGCCTACAACCCCTGGAGATGCTTCTCCTGGTCACAGGAGGTGCTCAGGAAGGCTATGAAAGCAGAACAGAGCTGTTTCATGGCAGGGCTTTTCTTAGACTACCTTTGAAACAACCTGTGAAGGGGAGGTAAATGTCTGCAAGTCACCAGGATGTAATTGCTTCCCCAAGTCCTGTGGGCTGGCTGGGGAGTGACACTGCCACTTGTCAGCTCTTGCACTTCCTTGTGAGTTATGTCATGTTTCTTGTTTTGCTTTTCTTTTCCTCCTGTGGTAGTGATTCCATGATTATTTAATAATTTGTTGTTGTGCACCTCAAGAAAGCCACTGCTACCCTTTCATATATAATTAGAAGAATGGAAATATAATCCTAAAATTTTTAATACCAAACCCCAAATATAGACCAAATTGTCATGTTCTGTACTGTGAGTTTTCATCCAGTTGTGATATATGCTAGAGTAAACTTCTTTCAAAAATAATTTCATAAAGGATAGAGAGTATGGAGGGAAAACAGATGTCTACTTTACTTTTATGATAAGCTGCTATTGCACTCCTGAAATAATAACTGTGATAATGTTCTGTTACCTTTGCTAACCCTGATTGCTGCTCCACCTTATTGATCTGGAAGCATCATGTTAAACCAGAATATCTGTGACTTTTACCCTTGAATTCTTTAAAACAGGAATCTGACAGGTGTATAGGGACACATGTGTCCAGGTGCATTTCCTTCTTCATTTTCCACTTTATCTGCCAGTCTGTGTTTAGGGCAGTAATTTTGGAAGTTCTGCAGGCACAATACCACCCACAGAATCTATTTCCTCTGTATGATCTCAGGAGATGAGGTACTGTCTGAAGAAAAGTCCTGTTGCAGAAGCTTCAAGGTGCTTAAGCCTCTGGCTTACACTGTGTGATTTAGAGCATGGCACAGGGGGCACTTCACTGATCAGAGAGAAACACCAGCAGGTCCCTCCTATTGCTCTTCAAGTAAAAGGAAGCAAAGAAAAGGTAATTTCATTAAGAAATGGGGGGAAAAAAGTGCATCAGACAGGAGCTGTAATGGACAGAAGGTCCAAGCAGTCAATAGCAAGGCATCATTAAAAAAATTTTATGAACAGACCATAAGTACACCAGCAAACTAAACTGAGATCAACAGTGTGTTCCAGTTGTTTATTAAACTGTAGTTTTCCTTGTGCTAATTTTAAAAGTGAAATGATGACTCAAAACCATGAATGGTACTTGAGAAAGTTGGGATAACTTCCACAGGTAATGACTCCTGGTGACAAATGAAGACAAAGTATCAAGGATGAAAGGAAGCTTGCAAATGTTTAAAGAAGTTCCATTTCTAATTTGCCACTGTCAGGTGTAATTAAAAACAGCTAAATGCCTCCATGAACCTTTCAATACCTGGCAGACTCAGGGAATGGCTATTAAATCTGTGACAGGGGTTGCTCCACCTTAAAGCTGGGTAAATTTTTATTGCTATTCCATGAGTATTCCATTAAACAGATTTTGAAAGAGTTTCTTTAGTTGATAGTTCAGAAATAGCCTTCTTCTTGCAATGAGAAATGCAGCTCCTACAGATTAATGTATTTTCTGGGTGCAGTATGGGAGTGTTCAGGCAGGGCCTGAAGTGATTGTGATGCTTGTCAAATCCTTTGCAGGTTCCCACACATGGCACATTCAGCAGCTCTGTCCTGCTTCCAGGTGAGACAAATCCCAGATTTTCATCCTCCTTTCTCATTCCTGATTGCCTTGGAAAGGCAGTTACTTTGGAGAGGATATATCCATGAGTTAATCTGGCCAGATTCACAGTTTTTGACAGCTGGGAGATCAGACAAGGAAGGGACAATGCCAGGCACTATCCCTGCCTGACCCTTTCAGTGTGACCTTTATGGGTAATAAAGGTGAATTCCATCTTGGGTCAAAGTTTAAAAACTCTGGCTGTCTAAAGGACTTTTTTTTCTTTTTTCCCCTCCAAGTCATGCCAACCTTTGTTTCCATGGCAATAGGAATGAAAATCTATTGGCAGCTTGTAGGCAGGCAGCAGATGACAGCTCTCAGTACCAGATTTCAGCAGTTGACTTTCAAATAACAGTCCTAAGAACCCACTGCAATAACAAGTATGAAGATTTTACTACAATATTGGCTCCTCATGTATGCCTTACTTTAAAACAGAGAGAAAATGGATAAAATTATTACTTAGAGAAGTGTTTATGCCTCTCCTTTGCCAGCTGCTTACTTGTGCTTTTTGTCTTCAGCCCTGCAGTGTGGGTAGATGTAATTGTATACTTTCTATGCAATATATCCATGATAGTGCAATTTTTGATAATCAAAGAAGCTATTTGGTACCTCTAAAAGGGGGAAAGTTAAGGTAAAGAAACTTGCATTCCAGGATGTAGAAGAGAAGAGAGAACAAAACTTTGGTGAGGAATTTAGGATTTCCCATCAAATGTAAAGGAAAATTTCAAGGAAAAAAAAAAAAGTATGAAGAGAGAAGAGGTGATTTGGGGATTCTTTAAAGAGCTTCCCAGGAAGGAACAGAGCAGTAAAACGCTGTCAAAGAACAGATTTTCACTCTGTATCTGAGAGTGTTCAGGAAAAATTGAGTCAACACCTCTTTGCATGTTTAATCAATTTTTCTTTACATGCAGCTTGCATGTTTTGCATATAATTTTGCTGGTGGCATTCACCTTTTGAAGAATGAAAACAAATTAAATTTCAGTATTTAAGTCAATTTCAGTGATGCCAGTATTTCACAAGCTTTGTGGAAGCCCCATGCTCACAGAGAAATTTCTAAGCTGTTTTCTTTCTCATCATTCTGTCATGAATGTCTCCAAAAAGGTCAGTCCATTAAATCACTTCTCATATGAGGCCTTAAAAGCTCTGAATTGTTAATCCTAAACTCTTCTCCTCATCTTCAGGACTAAATAAATTACAGCTGATGCAGTTCCTGGTAAATACAGACCAAAGGGCAGTGACTTGAGGTGGGATATTCAAGTTCACTGACTTCTCTCTCTGCTTGAATAACTATAAATGAATTCTGCTAAGAATTATTATGAATGTTTTGGAGAAAACAAGAAAATTAAAGATTTCTCAATAAGGAGTAAAAAGGAAAAAAACAAAGGGTGACTGTCACTGGTCAAGTGGTGCATTAAGATAATTCATTTTCTCTGGGTGACACTATTTTCTGTGGAATCCAAATTTTCTTGGTCAGTACAAGGATTTCATATGTAATTACATGATGTCATGCTGCTTCTCTTGGAAAAAAGAGGTTTCATGACATTCTAGCTATTACTTTATCTGTTTCTGTATACTGCATCTAATATCTTTACTTAGTCCCAAAACACCCAAGATTAACAGAGGAAGTAAATCTTCATGTGTGCTTCAGCAGAGGGAAGATGAAGATGCCCTTTCTGGGTGGAAAAGTGCCTGTTCCAAAGGCCAGAATAAAAGCAATTAAAGAATTTTTTTACTAATGAGACCCTTCCCTTCCTTTCCAGTTCCCCCTTTGTGCCAGTCTTTGCTAGAACATTCCATATCCTAAGCTAAATATTGGCCATTATGGGGCTAAAATAGAGAACTGGCACAATTCTCCAGAGTTTGGGCTTCAGACAAGAGACTTTAAGTGTTGGACCACTTTTTTTTTTGTCCCCAAAAAATTGTTTGCCAGTATCTTTCAAGGCAGGTGATACATTTTTGTTGTCTGCATCTCTAGGAACGTAGCACATATGGTTCATTAAAAGTTCATTAATTCTTGACACTTTCAGATAAGTGCACAAAAACCTGTTCTTTGAAGAACCCAACAACTGAAAATCCCCTTGAGTCACAGTAGTGACAAGTGAAAATCTGAAATAGTTCTAATTGAGTATTGAAAACATTAAACAAACCAAACACAGCACTGCTGAGCCTGTAAGGATGGTGTTGGGAAACTGTTTTTAAAGCTGGAATATGCAGTACAAAATATCACTTCTGAGGCCTGTGTTAAAGGGAAATTGATAGATATTCTGATCTGCTCCTAGAAATGTGAGGGGGAGTATAGAGAGTGAAGTGAGTAATTGTGATGTGCTAAACTAATGCTAATTTTTTAATGTCCAATATGGCTGATTGGAGCATCAATAGGGTTTCTGTGAAAAGGAAATGAAGGAAAAAAAAAACCACTTTTGAATTATGAAGCTTGTTGAAACAAATATTCACTCATCAGCCATCAGTCGTTTATGCTGAAGCTGTGGTTCCAACTAATAAATACTAAAGCATGAAAGTTTCTATACCCTCCTAAACTCCATTTTTCTTGTATCCAGATTCAACATTTTTCCCTAAATCATGATTCCTTATTTACAGATGTCATAGCTCTATTTTTCTGATTTTGTCATAGCTCTATTTTTCTGATTTTGTCTAATGAAGCACTAAAGTGATCTGTATATGTGAGAGGCCCAATCTCAAAATATTTGTGTAAAAGGGCATCTGAAATCCTCATATCTTTGGGCATGGAGGAGTTTCTCACAGAGACTTGAGTGCTACTCTTTAAATTCCCTGTGTCCCTGTAATCTAAAAAGCAGGAGAGAGAACACTTCATGGACTCAGGTGAACATATGAATATGAATAAATGTTTTCCTAAGAATCCAAATTATGTTCCTCAAAGCTGAAATATGTTGTTTCCAACCAATCTGCCAAAGCAGAAAAGATCTCAAAATGACTTTCCTCCCTTTATATTGAGCATGTCTATAATAGAAGATGGTTCTTTGTCAGGAAGTAGCTAAAATCTTTAATATGCTGAAGATCTTCACAGACAAGATGGTGGTATATGTACCAAGGAAATGTATGAATAAACCATCTAATTTTATACTAACATTAAACTCTGTTTAACTGATATATCACATTTAGGGCATTTAAGGTCTTTCATTCTTTTTTTTTTTTCTTTTTTGCTATTGGTTTGGCTTTGCTTGCTTTGGGGTTTTTTTTGAGTTTGTAATGAGAGTCAACCTATTAATATTTTGTGAAAAAATGGAACATATTGAGAGAATGCTGAAAGGCTGCAGTGTAAATAAAATTTAAACCTTCTTAACAGCCAAAATAGAAACTGGAAAATAAAGTAGTGTGAGAAAACCAAAGGCACAAGCCTGGGTCCCTTGGCATTAATTTCCACAGGCCAGCCAGTTAGTTGACATGTGAGAGTTTATACCAGTGAAGAACAGCCCCAGAGTTCAGTTATTTTATTGCTTCTGTAATAATTTGGATTGTAATTTTCTGCTGAGATTCAGTTAAATTTTCAGCATTTAATGGCCCTTAGAATTGAATCACAATATAGGAAAATGTTTGCCCACCTAGGCATCTCTCCTTATGTGTATGAATTTTTATTCTCTTTTTCCTTCTTAGGATGTTCTAACATCTAAAGAAAGAAAAAATTGAAAGCTAGATAAATTTATGTGAAATAATGTTGTGCATCAGGGCTTTTAGGAAACTAAATATATATATATAATACATATTTAAAACATAAATCTGACTTTATTTCTCTGGTGCTGTTGGAACAGAGGAAAAAAAAATCTGAAGCCTATCAAAACTCAGATGTGAAAACCCAATTCAGTAGCAGGCATCATGAAATTAATTTTTTTTTCTTGTTACACAAAATTTATAGAATGGGAACAAGGGATGCCATTGAGATGACAGATAGTCAGAGATATTCTAGTGGGGTACTATATGGATGCAGAATATACTTATTTCAGGTGAATAAAGGGATCATATTTATTACTCCAATCCTTATTTTCCCTAATAAAAACACTGTTTCCTACAAAAATCCACTGACTTTTTTTTTTTTTTCTGGTATCCTTCAGAGTGATGGTATAACAGGGTTTCTATGAATGCATGAAAGAAATGATTTCTAACTATGAGGGAAATATTTTTGACACAAAAATACCAATTTCTGATAAAGCAGTCACTTAATAGTAGGGTTTTATGAAATAGTGAAAACAGATTTTAAACCTGCAATTCAACTAAATTTACTCCTATATCTCATGGAAGACATAAGGATTAAAAAGTACAATTCTATTCTGAATTCCTCATACTTTGAGAAGTTCTGCATCATTACAGTGAGAGCATTTTCATTACTCTGCTCACAAGGTATTATTCTGAAACAAAGAAGTAGAGATGTTTCAGGTATTGGTATAAGCAAGGTCCTGAAAATTATAACAAGGGAAAAAAAACTGGTAATTTACTTCTGGGACCTCCAGTATTATTCCAGTCCATGCAGGGGCTAAGAAATGTCTACCTACTAGTCAGTTTATTTTGATATCTCTTTTCCAATGAAGTTTTCTTCTAAAATGCTTCCAAATGAAGCAGATGTAAATTTCTATTGAACATATTCTTTGGTTCCTTTGTTTTTACTAGTTCTGGACTTCTATTCATTAGGTTTTAAATGACAATCTTAAAATCTACTTAATAAAAAGAACTTTTTCTCCCCCCTCTGTGATAAAGGACTTCACTCACTGCTGGCTCTAGAGGCTGTTGGGAACCACAGGCTCACTCTAAGGAAATTTTTTATTAATTATTTAACAGAGACCATTAACTTGCTGTAAAAATGGAAGAACACCAACAGATTTAGAACCTTGAGGTTATTATGAAGCCCTTGCATGTGTAACTGCATAAAGAAAATAAAACAGATTAATAAGATGAATTTGGTCAAAAATAAAGTTCCAAGAAATTTCCACGTAGAACCTATTGATGGTAAAGTTTCAGTGTTTGTGTATTTTCTTTTCTTTGTTTCTTACAAGAATGTGAACCTTTTAAAGGACTGTGTATCTTCACTATGGGGAGAATACTTTTCAAAATTAGTTCTAATAAATTTCCATTTATTGCTTTTCTAATATTTTTTTCTTTCAATGATGTTTGGTAACACTTTGAAGGTTACAAACTGTCTTAGAATTAAGTTTGAAGCAGCACCTGAGTGATGTCACAGATCAGAAGTGTAGCAAGACTTTGTTACCAATGCTTCTGTGACTGCATTCAAGGGAAGCTTTGGATTATGATGAATTATATCATTTATTCTGTAAATTTATAGTGTATGAAAGACTTTCATACTCTCCAGGAAGAACCTGTTTTTTCATTTTTAATTAAGCTACAAGCAAAGCAGTGTAAATCTGTGCTGCACTGAACAAGGTTCATACACAGGCATTGAAATCACTTAATCTAACTTTTAAAGGTGTAATTCAGGATTGTGTTCTTTTTTGTACCTGCAATTAGAAGGCTGAACAGATGTGGAAGGCTCAGTCTAAAATGAAGTGTTAAAGAATCTTTATTTTCAAGGTATTGCTCACCGAGAGAAAAGAGTAGACTTCATCTGCTGATTCAGGTATTTGTTCTGTTTAAATATATTAAAGGCATAAAGGATATAATTTTTGGGCATGTGAATGCTCTACTGAAAATTCCACTTGAAATTATTCTCAGAATATATTTAATTTCTACTGGTTAATTCTGACATAGCAATTGAGAGACAATGGTGAAGGATTTTTATAGTTCTTCCAGTTAGATCACATAGGTATCCAAGACAAATCATGCCCATATTCTTAATAAAATGCTATTTTTTCCCCCAAGATACACCGTAAAATTGCTTTTTCTAAAATTGCACTGCTGCAACCAAAGTTCTGTGCCTTAGACTGCTGAACATTCATGGTGAATCACACAAATACAATAGGGAAAAGAGAACAGAAGTGACATTTTTCCAGGGAGTTGTTTTCAGACCTGTGAAGTAATTCTGAAAGCAGTTATTTCAGCTGTGAAGTGAGGAGAACATATTGCTGAAGCCTAAAAGGAAAGAGGTTGTGTCCAATGAATAAGTATTTTTTATCAACCTATTTGTTGATAGAAGGTAAATAAAATTTGTTTTCTTCTTAGATTATTACCAAATGTTGCCCACACATTGGCCATTGCCCTCCCACTATTGTTTTAAATTGGTTCTTCATTATTTTTCTTTCAAAAAATGCTGTACTTGATCTTTTGCTCAAGTACTGTGTACAGATTGAATTGCAGGGAGGAATCATATATTCCACATATGTTGTGGTAATGTGACATTTCTTTAAAATAGAAAAGTCTTACACTTTATAAGTCATTAACATTGTCCACAGAATAAAGTCTATAAGAAGCAGAAATGCCAGAAACAGAAAGCTGTAGTCTTTCCAAGCAATATAAATGTAATTTTTTTCCTGAAGTGTTATGGATGTATGTTCATATACATTTAAACACCTACTCTTTAAAGTCAACACCAAATAACTGTCATGTAACAAATAACAGAAGGTCACTAACCTTAATTTAAACACTTGAGGATAACAAGCACAGTATTAGTTATGGGAAGCATTGAGCCAGAAGCAACTCCTAGTGCTAATTGAGAAGTCTGGCTGGTGAGGAAAGGCTGTTGTGGTTAAGAGAACCCCAGGCAGAGTTTTCTAATTGTGAAAGCATCTTGCCACTGACAAAAACTACCTTTTAAAGACCCTCATGGCTATTTATAGATATTCTTCTGAATGTTTCCTCAGTTGAGCAATAGTGATCTGTGATTTTAAATGCCCTGACTTAGGGAGCAAGGAAGAAACTTCCCTGACTGAAAATTATTCTGAGTCTTACCTATATAATCATGCCTGCCAGGATTCCTGAATATGTTCACCAAGCAGCCTCTCTTTGCTTTTTATAACACCTTGTGTTGAAATAATCTCTTCTCCTTGTTCATCAATATTCCCAGAACCTCTCACTACTTCAGTTTGGTGTGTGCATGCTGCCCTAGCAGGGACTGGATTCTGCTACCTTATTCATGCCCAGCAATGCCTCCAAATAAAATTGAATTGAGGTAATGAACACTTACAAGGCTTTATCCTGAAGCTAAGGAATGGAGGCTGACTGGCATAGTAGCTTGAAACATTTTAAAGGAATCCTTTTTAAGGAAGACCTTGAAGTAATTAGTGTGTAAAATCCTTTTAAGCCAGGAGAAGCCATTTTCCTGGCACAGGATTGGAAATTCTAGGTGGGCACTCAAATGGCATCATTGAAACTTCTGTTTCCATGGCAGAAGTCTGCATGGATAATATTCTCTTTATAATAAATATAACCACAAATGCATAAAACCAGATGGAGGTCAAAATTCACTAGAGGAAAGATGCAGGGGTCAGATGCAGACAAGGCAAAGAGGGAAAGCTATGCCAAAAAAATTAACTAAGAAACAATGGTGTCCTTCCCAATCAGGGATATTTAGCAGCAGAAGAATGAATGAGAAGTTTCTGCAGCATTAATTGTGCCTTTTCCTCTCAAGGGAGCTCCTCATTCAAGGATTGACCCCTTGTCTGGCATTGTGTGAAATGTGATTTTGTTAATTAAATACCAGCTTCTTGAATGCACTGGGCTCTTCAAATTATCCTATTAGCAGTTTAACACAATTAGATGAATTAAAAACAGAATTCCTGTTTCAATTAAGACAGCATTTGATCCTCCTTCATCACTTTTTTTTTTTTTTTTTTTTTTTTAATACCCATTTCCCAGCTGTTTTAAAATGATGTCTTGGTATTGCAAAGGCTGCCCTGGCTTCTCTGGCCAAATTCTGCCATTCTAACTCATGGTGAGTAATCCTTCCCTGCCTGAACTAAATCTAAATCCCTCCATCTAAAATGAGCTGTTCATCTTGAGCCAAGTGTTGCTCTGTGGAGCTGAAGTGGCAGAATGGAATCCTTGCTGGAATTTTGCTGTACAAATATTCCCAACATGGAGTTCTGGTGGGTGAGGTTGTTATTTCTTACATTTTTGCTTAACAAGACTTCCTGCAGAAATCATTACCTAAAGGGCTCTGAGCAGCCAGCACTCATTACTTGTGGCAATAGTCTCCAAAAGAGAATTTAGATATTAGGAAGCCTAATGTTGAAATAGGCAAGGGGGTTTTTGTTCTATTTTTGTCTTTAAAAAAGCTCCCAATCAAAGTAAAACCCTACGTAACCCTTCAGATGTGATAGTTTAATGTTGCTCTGTCACCCTGCTACCTGAATTGTTTGGAGGTGTAGGCAGGACGTGGGGAGGTGTGGGTGGCTGCATGTGATGTAACTCAAGGAAATATTCTTTAAAGAGGCTTTGAATATGCAGTAAGTAGCACTTAAAAACTGACAGATTTTGCACAGCCATACTTGGCAGCTTGAGTGTGATAAATAAGCTGGCTATGATTTGAAATGAGGCTTTTTATTTTTTCTCTGACAGAATTTGTCAATACAGACACTGCCATTTTACCCATGCCCATTAAAAGTACTCTTTAAAAATGGGCAACTTTATAAAATTAAAGTCTTCTAAAATCCTGCAGTTGCTTGCAGCTGGTAACTAAGCCTAGAAGTAAACCATGAGTAATGAGGGGTGGTTATGAGACAAGGGACATCCTCATCCTCAGTACCCTGCAAACCATTCCAGGCTGTATTTGGATAAGTTCAGTTACAAAAACAAGTCCAGTTTTTGGTGTGCAAAAAAACCCCCCTGTTCTTTTAGAAGTTTAGAAGTTCTAAAAGCTCTTTTAGAAGTGATCCCCACTCTTCATTGTGCATTTGTCCCTCTGAGTGTGAAATGCTAAAGTTGCCAATTACTCTGACATGTGGTCTCATCTTTAAAGAACTGGCAGCTATAAACCAGGTTATGAGGTCAAAGTGATGTATAAAAATGCAGTTCAAAGAGGTTTTTTCCCTTAGATGCTTCTTAAAATTTTCTTTCAGTGTGTGATGAAGGCTGAGACTCCCTGGCAGAGCCTGAGGAATTATGCACTGCAGTTTGCTGCATTTTTATTGTCTTCTCTGTTGTATCTGAGATATCATTGTCCAAGGAAAGTCTTGCAGTGACCGTTGTGAGAAGTGATGCTACAGAAAACTCTGGGGTTTTTGTGGATTGCTGAAATCATATGAAAATCTTACTACATTTTATCTTCCATTTTATCCTTATTCCAGAAGTTGTGATTGAACTAAATTTAAATCCTTTCTCCAATAAGCCTGTTCTCTTTCAGGAAGTTATACCACAGAAAAATAGGTTCTATAATCTTGTTTTTGTTTCATGTTGTACATTCAGTGGGCTAACTCATTGCAAAAATATTTTCCTGAAGTTTAAAACATTGAAAATACCGGGTCTGTTTCCCTCCACCTCTCTCCCCTCCACATATAGACACATTTACATGAAAAAAAATACAAATTTTTGTTGTTTTTGTAATAGGAAAATATCATACTTCAGGGCTCTCCTCAATTTTTAGATGGTCTATATACAAAAAATAAGGAAGTGATCAGCAGTAATGATCTTATAATCCAACAGACAATCTGAAAGGAGTAACTGCTTCTATGTGGACTAATGTTCTCTCAGCAAATGCTGGTTTAAGCATAACTTACACCATATTTACTACTCTTAGGATGGCTGAGAAGTGGCCCATTCTTAGATGATTTTGATTTTTTTTCTTTTAATTTTTCTTTTAATTTGCAGGATGCAGCTGCAAGTCCTTGTCCTTCAGCTTGTGTATCTTTGTTTTCACCTTCTTATGTGAATTAGAAAAAGCATTGTAATATTCCAAAAACCAAGGCCAGAGGTACTTCTCACCACAGAATGGGTGCATATGGAATCCAAACTCTGATCCTATTTATATTCTAGGTATATTTCAGAAATTGAGATTCCAAATTTTTTTCTGAAAATTGCTTCTCAGGTATTTTCAAATGGAAAAACAGGAAGATTTTGGTTGACAACAATTCTAATTTCATCAGCCCTCATAAAATGGCAACTTTTTATTAAGTCTTCTATCCCTCTGCCTAATTAACTGTTACTTCATAATGAGTAAAATTTTGTTATTATAGTGTATAAATCTATATCATAGATAATAATAAGTCAATACTTTTAAGCTGGGCTCTGTAAAGCTGTATTTGAACCACAAAATAGATTTTGCTGATGTCCTGTTGGTAAAGGTTGAGGTTTTTGTCTTATTCCCAGGTTTATACATGGATTTAATTTTTTTTCCAGAGAAGACTTTCAGAACACTGTCTGAAATTTTACCTCCCTTTTTAGGCCCCTTTTTTACTCCCTTTCAAGCCATCTGCAATTTGATTTTCCTACAGCAGCCTCTACACACAGTGCAACCTCTTTAAGGTGCAGCTGATCTCAGAGTACCTGATTCAGTCATGCTGACAGCACTTTATTGTAAATATTTTTGTCATCAGCTGTAGAAACACCTCAATGGAAAGTCCCACACCAAACTGGCAGTGACAGGTGAGGAAAACACACAGGCAAATCTAAAATAACAAGAGCTTCCTATATAGCAAGCATTAAAATAATTTCTTCAATCAGAAATGAATGGGAAATATCCATCCTTTATTTTGATATATGTTGCAGTTGTGCAGTAAGAAAAAAGGATCAGCTTTGCTTCCAGTGAGTAGGAAAGACATCCTTAAAATAATTGGACAAATATGCTGATGTGTGTTTCAAAAAGCCCCACAAGCCCTGGTAATTTACTAATCTAAAAAATGTCAAATCTAGCACTAGTTAAGGTAAATAAATAATGACATTAGAGTCATCTTTTTAGAAGTCAGCTCTGAAGAAATTAATAATATTGAGAATTTTATTATTTTGTGAATATTCCATGAACAGAAATCAATAAAAACTGATATAATACATTGAAAAAGTATAGTAAATAGAAAATATGAATTATGCATTTGTCTCAAGGGGTTTCTGATGTCTTGATTTGAATTCTAAGTATGCAGTGAGACTAATAAACATCAAAGGCTATACATATCTAGAAATCTTTTTAGAAATGCTCCTGCTGTATTTTGAGGCAGGTATATTTTTTTCTGTGAATTATCTCTGATACACCACCAAGAAAGTATCACTAAGAGGGAAAATAATTTGCATGAGACAACAGAACAGGAAAGATCAAAGTGTAGAAGAAAATCTGTGTCTATTGTTTTTCCTTCTCCTTTTCTAAACACTTGATACATTTCTGCTTGTTCAAGACTGGCCACAAATTGGGAGCACTTTTAATATTTTAATGAGCAGCTGTGATAAAATGCTAAAAAGTACTGGGAGCTGTCATTGAACCTTAGAGTTTTATTAAGAGTTTAGAATTCTGGTAAAATATAAAAACAAAGCAACAATATTGTAGTAGCTAAGATAAGCATTTCCCACGAATGCTGACAGAGTCAGAAAATTACATACACAGAATAAAGAGTATTAAAGGGGAATATGCTGCAGGATAATTTAAATTCATGGCTGTTACCTGTTGCATTTGGGTGTCAGCAATGGAAACCTGCATCATCTGAGTGATGCTTTCCTTTGCAATGCCTTGGGAAAGCATTGATTTGTTTAATCATTCTAATGGCAGAATGAGTGAAGTAACAATGAATTATTGTGCTGTCTTGTTCTGGGTTTAGAGAAACTAAGGCAGAAAGTTTAGACACAGAAAGAAAGCATTACATTGGTTACACTTAAAAAAAAAAAAAGTTAAAAATTAGAGAAGATGCTCCAAAGAATGATATCTAGGTGCTCAAAGTGTAGCTATCTCAAAACAAAACAAAAAAAAATCAGATGTTATTTACATTTTTCATGTATGAGTATTTTAAGATAATTCTGAGAAGCCCAATTTCTAAATCTGGAGTGTTCAGGACTAACAGTCAATCCCAGCATTTTTCTTACTGAATCTTGCTGGATCATTCCATCTGTGGCAGCTACTTGTGTACATCTCCAGGAAGATTAGGGATTTTGTACTTAATTCCGTTTTATTCTCTTCATTTTTTAAAATGTATTTTTTTAAAATTAAATTTTACCCACATTTTTCATCCAGGCACACAGCAGTGCTCATCTGTTTGTACTGGAACAATCAAAAAACACAGGAAGTGTGCATGTAAGTGACTGATTTTTTTTTCCCCCCCTCACAATTCCTGTGCAAATATGGAAAATAGCTTTCATAGAATGATCTTTATTTTGTTTTATTTTAATGATGTGGATTTCAAAAGCTAAAAAATTAAGACCAAACCCAGTGACTAAGCCCATATATTAGAGCAATCAGAACCCACTGTTACTCAGCCATTCTGCTCATCAAATCTCTTGTTATTAACACAGGTAAATACCTACAGTTCATCTGGCTTTATGTTTCCCTTCCTTTCTTTCTAAAAATTTCCTTTATTTTTATGGCCACCACCTGTTTTTTCCTCCCTCTCTTTCTCCTTTTTGGGAACATGGTTATGTTCTTTTACCTGCTTTATGATTCTTTGTCTGCTTCTCTCAGAACCTCTTTTTCCCTGTCCCTTTAGCAGATGTTTCTCTCCTATGCCCAAATTCTGGTTGCTTCTCCTTTCCATTTTTCATTTGTTTTCTCTCTCTCCTGCTGGCAGACAGATGGGGGCTTGCTGCTTGGCACTGAAAATGTTATGGAGAAGGGTTAGTTCCCATCCCACTATGAGAACAGGCTGTTCCTGTGATATTTCTTTGCAAATAGAAGGAGAATGCTCTGGAGTACCAAATGGCACCTTCCTGGGACTGCTCTATTTTCATGACATTCTGAAAAGTCCTCCGAGAAGTTTATGGAAAAATTTGATATATGGAAAAATTTGATATAGAGCTGACAAGCCTGGATTTGAGCCCTTTTGTTTTCCACACAATTGCTACTGTCATGTACTTGATCTATTCAGCTTTTTCTTTTTTTTTTTTTTTTTTTTTTTTTTTTTTTTTGTTTG